>JAAAKG020028208.1:0-19799 GCA_010014905.2 Druon quercuslanigerum | reverse complement strand
GGACGATTTTAACATCTGAATGTGTTTCAGTTTAACATAAAAATATTTTTACGCCTAAAATCTCAAAAAGATAGTAGATATTTGGCATGAACATCAGCATGTTAGGTGAGACCATCTTACCCTTTAAACATCTACATTTAAACATCCATTTTTCTCCGTGTAATCTTTAATAACTTATCTATATACTATATTGTAAATTAAAATAATTTACTTTATGATAGTAGCACACGCTATCCTTAATATTCTTATAATTACATAGATCCACGATAAGATTATCTAATATTTATTGACATACGCAATTATAGTGAATATTGAATAATAGGGAAAAAAGTGCCAAGAATATTTTACAATTCTAATCGTCAATCTGATGAAAATGCGGGTTTAACTGTCACCGAGAAAATGAAGCCTCCAATTTTTTTGATTTGCTTGAAATTAAGCTTTACATTGTCGACTACAATAATAAAAAAAGATTACGCAAACTTCATTTTGGATGCTCTTGACTTTCACAAACCTTCATCCTTGAGGATCAATCACTTTTCCGGCAGTCAAAGTAAGTATTACAGTTTCAATAAATATTATAACCGGAGAATTAAAAACAAAATAATGCATAAATGAATCCAATTTATAAAACCACTCGTGTTGAAAGTTAAAATGATTATTGTTAAGTGTTATAATAAATCTATATTGTAAGACTTTAATAGAAAACAAATGGCGAATTGGAAACCACCATCACTTCTCTTCTTAAAGCCGGAAAATTTGTCAGACGAAAGTCGGGGCGGTCTGAATGGAAATGTTCTGCTTACAGCAATAGCCATAGTAAGATATATAAACTATTATGTAAATTTAAAAAAAAACCACTACATTATATTTGATATTTTTAAAAATAAATTTACATATCTGTTAACAGTCGGAGCACCGATATTTGAGAGAATACTTTCATAATTTAATGCGTGCTCTTGAAGAGGCTGCCAATTTTACAACAAAAGAAGTTGAAGTAACAGAAAAATATGGATCTTGGAATGAGAAAAATAAAACTTGGTCGGGGGCCATTGGTCTAATTGTGAACAAAAAAGTGGATTTGATAACATCTTGGATCGTAATGAGTCCACAAAGATTACTTTATGTGGATTATACTGTGCCTCTAAAAACAAATGAATTGGGTCTTTGGATAAAAAAGCCGATGAAGGAAAATATACTCACATGGAATGGTTACATCAAGGTGAGTCTTTATTAGATCAAATAACAAAAGTAATATAACTAACAAATTATTATTGTCAGGACCTATTATGATCAATTTCATTGTTTAACGTTACAGCCGTTCACCCATAAAGTTTGGGCAGCTATTATTTTTCTTTCTTTAGCTGCAAATTTTCTTCTTACATTCATAAACATGAAAACAAACAAAAATGACAAGTGCTTTTCTCATGAAGATTTTCTCTATATTTGGGGAACTTACTGCAGACAAAGTTTACCCGGTAATTATTCCCATGAAAAATAGATTATCATGAAAAAAGTGTTTTTATAATGGAATCTTAACTTTCAGAATTTCAAACAAGGGCATCAGTACGAACGGTTTATTGTTCCATTTTACTTTTTGCTTTTTTTATATTATCAGTACATTCTGCATGTTTGGTAAGTGGAATTACACTTTTTGAATTAAATTTACCATTCGAAACCTTGGAAGGTTTTGTGAAAGATGGGTCTTACAAATTATGTGTCATACGAGATGCATCGGATTATGATTTCTTTCGAGTTAGTGCACCTTCCATTTTTATAAAAATAACTTTTATTTTTTGTACCCGTAACTCTCATTTTATTTTATATACTGTATCTTTTAGAATGGAAAAAAGTCTTTGTGGAAAAAAATGAATCGATTAATGATGGAGAGAAATAATCTGCCTAAGACTCCTTATGATGCTTGGACCATGGTAAGCCACAGAACCCTGTTCTTTCTTTTCCAGAAATTCCTGATTAAATTATTAAAAAACCTTTTCAGATGTGTAGCAAAAAAGTAGCATTTTTTGGCGCTGATTTGCTTTTTGCGCCACTAAAAAGTAAAAAAATGTGCCCTTTGGTTAAAATTAAAACAGGAAGGTACACTACATTTGCCATGATATTGCGCAAAGACAGCCCATACACGAAAGTTATAAACTATTAGTGAGTAATAAAAATATGCATTATGTCAATGCTACTCCCTCTGTACTAAAAATTATTTCTTTCAGTCTTTCAAAATTCCGAGATTCTGGCGTCCTGGATTATATTGATTCTAAATTCTATAGTAAGAAGATGGTTTCCACCTCAGCTTCCACAGAATCTATAAAATATAATTATAATGCAGTTACCTTTAAAGATATAATTCCTCTTTTACCTATCGTTATTGGAGGAATTTTACTGTCTTCTACTATTCTAATTTTGGAAAATATCTATTCTTCTTGGCATCAAACATCGAAAACTGTTTGCAATCCGATACTTCCTCATGTAACGCTGCGTAAAGTAGAGAAATAAAACAAAAGAAAAGCAATAATAAATATCAATAGATTTGAAAATAACTCTCACTTCCGTTCTACTTACTTTCAAATAATCTGTAATTTTTATTTCAATGAAATAGTGATGATTAGTAGTAATTTTTTTAAGTTTCCTATGAACTTGACAAGAGAAATACATTTGCAGATTCTAAAATATTAATGAAATATATATTTTAAGAGGAATTTAAAATTTCGCACATTTTTAATGTTAGTACATTTGATGTAATATAGAGGTCGGGAGAAGAAGAGGGGGAGCGGGGGCGATACGCCGTCGGAAAGAACTTACGTTCTTATATATCTTTTATCTAGTGAAAAATAAAGTGGAAATATTTAGAATTTAACTTACGTTTATTACGAGTCGAAACGATCTCTCTCCTACAATTTTCAGAAGTGGGATTCGCGGCCGGATTGAGTATTCATGAACAGATTTGGAAATACGCCTCGTGTTCACGATGCTAACGAAAAACGTTTGTACGGCAAAAAGATTGATTTTAACAGTCTAGCTAATGCAATGAGTTATTACGATCAGGGTGATAACGATGCTGGCAATCAGGATAACATCGAAACCGATAGTGTGCTAGGTGATGTTAACAGTGGCCGCTAATTCGGTTCAGAGGCCTACAACTCCTGCTCGACTAAATTCGAGACCTCTTGATTACAAAGATGCTGGCAGCCAGATACCTGTCTTTGGGAAGGACTTAGAGAATGATGTGGAAGTTTGGATCGCAAGAGTGGATGAGAGCAAGGAGGCGTATGCCGTCTCTGAACAGATTATTAAAGTCTTAGCTACGAAGCAACTTCAAGGTCGCGCCAGATACTGGTACGATTACACAGAAGGGACCATTGCTCAGACCTGGGACGAGCTAAAAGTAAATTTAATTCTCATGTTCGCTTCTCACGGGAGCCATGTCTCTCTTATCAGGAGAATGGAGAGTCACGGGTGGAGGTCAGGTGAGAAATTTTCTACGTATTTCTTCAATAAACTGAAATTAATGACCAAACTGAGACTTGTCGAGACGGACAAAATCGAATATATTATACAAGGCGTCAACAACTACGTCCTAAAAGTCCAATTGTTAGCGGCAAAGTTTAAGAAGCTGAATGATTGACTAGAAACCGACACATTGATAACAGAGGACCAATGTAAGAGAGCACCGAGAGGTGGCGCTATTGACCAAGTAGGATCCACTAGAAAGAGACCAATAGAAACGATTCCAAAGCAACAAAGCAAGCTAGGAAATTCGATTAAATGTTTTAACTACAACGGCGAAGGACATTTCTCCAAGAATTGTACGAAACCACGACGAGAAAGAGGTTCCTGTTTAACTTATGGAAATATGGGACACGACTACCGACACTGTCCCACTAAATTATCAGCCGGTTCATCCAGATCCATTTCGGAACGAAGGACAAGTTCCACCAGGCAGCATACTCCGGACAGCACCACAGCACTCATCGAAGATCCCGAAATAGACGACAACAAGAAGACCGAAGAGACGCAAACTTCAGCACTCAACCAATCGTACGAAGGATACGATGACGCTTATTATGTACAGGTTAGAGAAGTTAGGGATCATGACATATATGTTAAAACATTTTTAGATTCCGGAAGTAGCATAAGTCTTTTAAAGGAAAGCACTTACAGAGAATATTTCTCAGATTGCGAATACGTTAAATAAATCGCCTCTTGCCATTTACGGTTAAATCGATACTAAGATTTATGTGGCCATTTTATCAGGTCATTTATTAAAAGGCCGATTTGCCATCGTACCGGACTCAGCCATGTCATACGCCGCTTCGATAGGAAGAAATTTCACACTAATGCCTGGTATGAGAACTATTCTTGAAGGTACGAAAATTACCCTTCGATATTTACCGTTTAAAAATGTAATTCCATTAAGTGATAGGCTAGTGAGTGAGGTAGTCAATATAGATGTACGACAGTCCTAGTCAGCTGGACATGATACTTGAAAATCTCGATAGCGACATTCCGTGCGAAACCAAAACCCATCTTTTGGATTGGCTCAACTTATGTTTTTAATGAAACGACTGTCGAGCCATGAAATTAATATGAACTTAACCTCTGATAAACTGATTAACTTTGCGCATAGAAGAATGTCTTGGGCAGAAAAGGTAGCTTCTCGCGACATTATAAACAGTCTCTTGGAAAAAGGAATAGTCAGACCTAATAGTTCAGCTTACAGTAGCCCGGTTGTCTTGACTAAACGGAAAAATGGTGACTAGCGACTATGTGTCGACTATAGAGCTGTGAAGAAAATAACAGTAAACGATCACCACCCTTAACCACGCTTCGAAGATAAATTAGATCGTCTCAAAGGTAAATCTTGCCACACTAGTCGTGAGATTAACGACGGATTTCACCATGTTACTGTCTCGTAGAATTCCATGAAGTATACTTCTTTCGTGACCCCGGAAGGTCAATTTGAATATTTGAAAATGCTTTTTGGTTTAGTCCATGCTCCGACTAATTTTGCGAGATATATCAATATGATATGATGATGATAATATATCAAGATAAAAATCTTGAAATTTTAAAAGAAGTTTTGGATTTGGCAAAATAAGGGGTTTAGAATTAAAGTTGAGTAAATGTAGTTTCCTTACAAGAGAAATAGAATATCTCGGTTATACTATTAGTCAGCCTGGTCTCAAATTAAGTAAGAAGCACCTACAAGCAATTCGCAACTATCCTAGACCTAGGACAACCTAGGAAAGTTCGTACACAATTTTGCGTTAATTACCAGACCATTATATGTACTTTTGAAAAACAATGTTCCATTTCACATTGGAGAAACAGAGTTAGAATCCTTTGAATTTTTACGCGGTAGAATGTTAGAGGAACCAGTACTCCAAATTTATTCACCACATGCAGTTACAGAATTACACACCGATGCTAGCGCTCACGAATTTGTAGCCATAATAATGCAAAAGGGTGCAGATTCAAAATTCCACTCGGTTTTCTATTTTAGCAGAAGTACTAGGGAAATTGAAAGTAGTTACCACAGTTACAAGCTTGAATTGATGGCTATATATCATGCCTTAGAAAGATTTCGCATACATCTTACTGGAATTCCGATAAATATAGTTACCGATTGTAATAAGGTCAAAATGGCTTTGAGCAAGAAGAAGATAAATCCACGCATAGATCGTGGGGCATGGGCATTTCAAAGCTACAAATATACTTCAGAGCATCGTCCAGGCTCCCGTATGCAGCATGTTGATGCTCTCAGTTGGAATATATTGATTATCGAATCACTATCTTTTGATCCAATTCTAGTTTATAAACAATTTCAGGATCCGACTATTCGTAAATTGTAAAAAGACTTAGAGGCGTAGTGTATCGTAAGAAAGACGCAAACCTGTTATTTTATGTATCTGAAACCATGATAAGAAGAGTAATTCAAACATTTCACGACGATGTATGGCACGTAGGAATATGCGAGCACACATCCGAGAACACATAGACTATTGTATTAAGTGTATAACTCATTCATTACCTTCAGGTAAACAAGAAGGCTTTCTGCAACTTTACGAAAAAGGAAATAAGACCTTTAAGACTATCCACGTAGACCACTACAGCCCTCTCAAAGCAGCGCGTTTTGGTATCAAGCATATCTTACTAATTGTAGATGAGTTCTCAAAGTATACGGTTTTATACCCGGTTGAAACAACAGCGAGTAAAGAATATATTGCAAAAATAGAACAGTACTTCCACCTTTTCGGAAATTGCAGGAAACTTGTATCTGATAGAGAAACTTGTTTCACCTCGGACGAATTTGCGGAATTTAGAGAAAAACAAGTAATCGAACATGGAAAAGTTGCATCTGCCACTCCCTGGGCAAACGGACAAGTAGAGCACGTTAATCGCTTTCTGAATTCTATTTTATCGAAATTAGCCGATGATGAATCTTGGTTAACTGCTTTAGACAAAACACAGTTTGTGATTAATAATACAATTCACAAAGCGCTAGCGACGACCCCAAGTAAGATTCTCTTCGGGTTTGAGCAAAAGGGTTACACCGATGACGGACTACGCGAGTATATTCAGTCTTTTAGTAATATTGATTCTTTGGAAAATAGATATCAATCAAAGTCGAACGCGGTAGGGCATCCAAAAAGTTTCAAAAATATAACAAAACAGTTTATGATGCGAAGCGGAAAGAATCACGTAAATTTATGGTTGGAGATTTTGTCATAATCAAAAACGTAGTTACTACCCGGAGCGTTAGGAAGAAGTTGTTACCACAGTTGTGGATTGATCGTTTTAAGTAAGAAATAGCGTAAATATGTATACTGGATGATTTTTAGAAGATAAAATAATATTTCAAACAATCGCTGTCCGAACCTTCTCCGCCCAATAGTTTATAAAATATGAATTTTTTAATTAAGGGTGTGTCTCCGCTGCGTTTATTGTAATCTAATCAGTTTCAGAGTTATACAAAATACAGTTTCATTTTAAACCAGTATTGCTTAAACAATCTTCATTAACATTATTCCATAATAGCGCTAAGTAATGCTATAAATGGTAAAAAATTATGGAACATAATTTTTAGCTCACGAATAATAAAAGATTTATAATTAAAGTATTTTTATTTACAATTATGTTATATTCTTTATTAGGAAAGTTTAAACAATATTTTTCATAAAGAAACTATTACAAATAAAAAAAAATACTGAAAATTAAATCTCTATTTTTTAATTCAACAAACACTTTATCTTGAAGAAGCACTATCCCTTAATCAATTCACCAAATGACAACTTTTATTGAAAGTATTACTTTAAAAAATATTATTATTTAAACAACAAAAAAAATCCATTTACCTCGCATATTGCTAATTTTGGTTTCATAATACAAAAAAATATCTTTATACTCAAAAGACTTTCCACTTCAGGGGTCAATGCTTTTAATAAAATTTAGAAATTTTTTCATTTTAAATTAATGGTTTGGTGTAGGTGAGTTATAAGACATTTTGGCTGCTTTTTTGTTTATATTTCCTAAACAAAGTCTCATATTCTAGTTCCTTATAAATTTCGGCAACGAACAATACCAGTGTGCCGAAATTTCAACCGGCCAAATCGACAATTTGGCTATCCTATTACGTGAGTACAGCCCATAGAATATTTGACCATGCAATATTTTATTTAAATAATAATCATAATAATAAAAAGGGTTCTAGAAAACGTTTATCGTCTCAACGTGAAAAAACTCTGAGAAAAAGAGGAGCTAACGTAAGTTTATACGATAATTTTCACTTAGATAAATCATAAAAAAGTTAAATATGAAGGGATTACTATTCGGAAAATTGCAGCACTTTCAGCAATTTTAGTTGAAAGTATGATTTTGTCTCTGGCTAAATTATTTTGGGAGAAAGACCATGTTAAATGAAGCGATATAATAAAAGAGAGTTGCAATAATCAACTGATTAAGAATGATGATACGTTGGATTTCAAATTTTCGAAAAAAGACACTGTCATAATAGTATTAAACACCGGCAACCAGCAAAAGCAGAATAAAAAAAAGTGAATGTAAAGTGATTTACTGTATAATTTATCGATCTCTTTTTTAATATTACTGCATCATTATCTAAAAATCTGTAGATTTAGGTCACTAATGGCAGTAGATTAGTTAAAAGCATTTCCAACCAATTTATTTTTTCACTATATAAAAGTAATTTTACGAGATGAGATAATAAAGTTAATCTATACACAACAAATTATTATAAACTTTGGTCGCATAAAAGGATTGAGAGAAAAGCAAAGTTAACCTAGTGAACATCTTATCTTTTTAAAAGGAGCTAATAAACATTATAAAATTAAATGGATCTTTGGAAGTTTTTTATCGTTCTAAAGTTTATTTCGATAATAAGAGCAGTTTACTCCACCAAAGTGAATATAACAGAGCATGTTAAAATCATCATGGATTTTTGTCATTTCTATCACTCTACATCATTGACGATTATACATTTCGCCAACCCTAATCGTAAGTTTTTCTCCATGGAAAAATTATAATCAAACGTTTATAGCATTATACGATAAACAGAAATGATAAACTTATTATTAACTTTAATATTTAGATGCATTCCAAAAGAATATAATTTTCAACATAGCAAGAATGCTATTGAAAGAAAAAATGACGACGTCAATAATATCATTTGAAGAACCGACTTCAATAAACTATTCTAAAAAAATCAGAGTGCTGAAAAAAAGTCAACAATATTTGAATGTTATATTCATCACATCTATAAATTCTGCTCTAAAAATGAAGAATGCTGCGGAAAATATCCCCCTGCATAAATCAATTAATTTACTATTCTTCATTGAAATTGATGAAGATCCTCTGACTGATTTTTGCACATCACCTGTTGGAAATCCATTTGGATTGAGTTTTGACACTTCGTTTTTTGTGAAATGTTATGATGATAATCACATCAGAGAATGGCGTATGCAATACTGCAATAAAACGATTTTTCATGATTGGGCTATTTGGGATCCAAAGTTAGGATTAATTGTAAAAACGAAAGAATCGTTTCATATGAATAAAGGGGTAAATGGTAGGGTTCTACGGATAGCGACAGTTAAGGTGATTTCTGAAATTTTTGAGAATTATTACAAATTGATATTTTCAAAACCGAGAATTCAAACTTTTGTCAAATTTGTATCCCTGAACTAAATTTAAACTATTAACTGTTATTGTGGTCAACAAGTTTCATCTACTTCTGTCATAAATTTCTATCAGACAATTAAATTTTGTTTAAATATTGATTTTATTTTATTGATCGACAATAAAATCAAGAATTTTTTTATCGCCTAGTTTAGTTTAATAATAGAATTGATAATATTTCAAACAAACAGAAACTATAATCATCATCTCAATATTTTGATTATTATTATTATTCGTTTTTTTCGCTTCCTCTTCAACTTTTGTATATAAAAAGGTTCATAAAAAGACTTTTATTTATAATTGAGTGTAAGGAAAAATGTTATTCTAGGACTCCTATTTCGCTCAATGGAGAAATGGCAGTTTGACTGGATTTTTCGGTGATTTACTGCTTGAACTTCAAAAAGCTATGAATGTTACAGTAAAGCATGTTGAAGATACAGAAACATATGGAGGCTGGAACGAAACTAGTCAAACATGGACAGGGGCATTGGGGTTAGCAGTCAATGGGAAGGTCGATTTAGTAGTCTCTGATTTTTCATACTTACCACAAAGAATGTGTTGTCTGGAATTTACTGTGCCTCTAATTACAGTACAAAATTCCCTCTTTATCAAGCAATCTTTTAACAAACCAGAAGTAAGCTGGTACGGACACTTTAGGGTACGTGAAGAAAAATGTAAGAAATATAAAAAACGCAGATATGATTTTGAAAAAAATATATTTTCAGCCTTTCAGTTACACCATTTGGGGGGCAATAATGTTATTACTCCTATTCACACCGATGCTACTTACATTCATGAAGAAGCATGTTCCGGAATGGCTTGAAAAGTCCAAATGTATTTCTGATAATTTTCTGGATATTTGGGCCATATTTTGTCAACAGGGAATATCAGGTAACATTCGCTGGTAAATTATTTTCATTAACCCCATCGCAGACAGGCGAAAAGCAAGATTTTGTTCCAAAAAAGTTTTCTATATGAAACACTCCAGAATCACGTGATATTGGTGGGTTCAATGTTATTAGGCTCGCTGAATTCAAATCTGATGATGGATTTTAAAAATTCAAAATTTGGATAAAATATAGCGGATTTGAAATAGTACACATGTTGGGATCTGAATAAAGTTTTTAGTATATAGGTTTTTGAGGTCTCTAGATTCAAAACTGATGTTAGATTTACAAAATTTCAAATGGCGGATCCAATATGGACGACAAGAAATATTTAAAATGTTAGGATTTGGATAAAATTAGTGGTACATATGTTTCTGGGGTCGCTGATTTCAAATATGATGTTGGATTTTTAAATTTTTAAATGGCGAATATAATATGGCGAACATTAATTAATAAAAATGTGCAGACCTTGACGAAATCTGGTGTTGGATTTTAAAAATTTAGAATAGCGGATTCAATATGGTGGGCATGAATGATGAAAAATGTCTGGATACTGGATCCGCGAGTTTTAATTTTGAAAATCCGCCACCCGATTTTGAATAAACGACCCCAAAATTCTAAGTACCATAGATTTTTTCAAGATCCGAACATTTTCAGTAATTCATGCCAGCCATATTGAATCGACCATTTTGAATTTTGAAAATTCAACATCAGATTTAAAGTCAGCAACCCAGAAAACCTAATTATTACCAATTTTATCAAAGTCGAAACCTTATAAATAATTTACACCTGCGATATTGGATCCGCTATGTCGAATTTTGAAAATAACATCAGATTTGAATTCAGCGACCCCAAAAACCTAATTATCGCCAATTTTATGAAAGTGACTAAAATTTTTAATAATTTGTGTCTACTATTTTTAATTTTGAAAATCCAACATCAGATTTAAATTCAGCGACCACAAATCCTAATTATCACCAATTTTATCAAGGTCCAAACATTTCAATTATTTATGTCCGCCATATTGGACCCGCCGTTTTGAATGTTGAAAGTCCAACATAGATGTAAATTCAGCCACCCTAAACCCCCTAATACACCGAGGCAAAGTCAAATCGAATCACGTTAAATAATTTTATTTTGAGATACTCACATATGTTTCATGATGCAAAATTGGCACGTATTTTTTTCCATATATGGGTCACTGACAGTGAAAAGGTTAACAGGGTTGCTACAAAATCTCAATTTCGGAATTTTCCTTGACCAATTTTTAATTTTCTTTGAGGAAAACTTTGAACATTTTTTTCAAGGTAAAAGAAGCCTATTATATACAAAACCCAGAAATTAAAAGAAATGTTTTTTGAATGAAGCGCTGCCACAATTTTTCTGATTGCATATCAGCAATATTCGAACATCATCCGAGGCGAAAATTTTGCAGAAAAAAGTCCAGTAACATAACTTTTAAATCACCTATTGCACACAAGGTTTTTATAATATAATCCCTTCGTAAATTCAACAGTTATAATTTCACTTTAAAATTTTTTAGAATTTTGAGGACTTAAGTAGATTTTTTTTTAAATCTCAATTTTTAATTTTGAAAAAAGTACTCAAAAAATATTTGAATACTGTGTAAGAATTATATTCCGCAAAAAACTTCTTGTTATATCTTTTTTAGTAAAAGTTAATTGATGCTAAACGTGCTTGGAGATCAATAATGTTAATCCAGAAAGTATTTGTTTCTAAATTCATGTTAAAATTTTTTAGAGTAAACAGTCATACAGTATTTTAAAAGGGCTCATCAATAAATTATGTAAGACCATTTAGGGGAAATAGGGATTTGATAAAATTGTGCTATTTCTTAAGAGAATGGAAAGGGAGTCAATAAGATCTTATTTAAGACAAATTTTCTGCTCTGAAACTTTTCTACTTATCTGTCTTCGTTTTAGAATTGTTTATTTAGTCAATTTATTCAAATGAATAAAACCAGAAAAACGAGTTATACTAAAAAAATGATTAAAACAAAAATTGTAGATATTTTGAACAGTTTTAATTCTTCTAATATCTTTTTTTATTACTATCTGTCGTTCCGCGTAAAAATGAAATATTCGATTTTTGGATAGCTTTTTCGATTTCGATTTCGGCAGAATATTTAAATTTTTAAATAAAGAGATGAATTTTCAACGACAAAAAAAGAAATTCTCAAAATAAATTGTTGGGTTTTGAACCTAAGAAATGAATCTTTGCACAAAATTAGGTAATTCTTAACCAAAAGTGCAATAGTTAATATTTTCAACAGAAAATATTATAATATAAATATAAATAAAAAATGTAATTTTTGAACTACAAAGAGGAATTTTTAACCTAACAAATACGAGTCTTAAACAAGGTAAATAAATTTTTAACCAAAGATTTGAATTATGAACTAAAAAGGCAAATTTTCAACTTAAAATTGAATAGGACATTTTTAGTTATAAAGAATATATTCCCACTAAATTAAATGTATTTTTGACCAAATTTTCAACAAAATATCTGGGTCCTAAAACAAAAGAAATTAATTATTTTTATTATTTATATTCAGCCAAAAAATATTACAATTTTTTTAAAACTATTCAGGCGAATTTTTAACAAAAAAGTTGAATTTTAACCCAGAAAGATTTCTCAGTCAATAGAAAAAAAATCATCAATAATGTTGATTTGTCAACCCAAGAAATTATAAAATTATACATTTGTAAGAATTGCTTGTTATTAACAAATTTTATTTTCTAAATATAATTCCATTAAGGTTTCATGTTTATTTAGTTAACGTAATTTATGTATTTTATATGGTGGGAGAGAGATTAAAAATTAAAAAAAAAAAGCCTAACGTAATTTTTTAACGACCTCTAAACTTTAACTTCAAATTATCGACAATTCCCCAATTCTTTCAGATTTTCCCTGAAATTCCTGAATTTTTCTCACAAATTTTAAATTTCCTGACTTTGACTGATTTTTGAAATTCTCTGAGCTTTAGCAAATTAGAGTAACAAGTAATAATTAAATAATTATATATTTTTCGTTGATATAGACATACCATCTGCATCGTCAATGAGGCTAGCTTATTTTGCTATTTCTGCTACGGCTTTTATTATCTTATCTTTTTATTCGGCATTTTTGATAAGCAGTCTTGCAAGTCAATCAATAAATCTGCCATTTGAAACCATAGAAGATCTCGTAAGAGATGGCACCTATAAAGTGGCAGTTATTAGAAATTCTCCAAAATATCATTTTCTTCGAGTAAGATCAATAAGAAATTTGATTTATATTAATAAATATGACTATGTACTATTAATATTACTCCTAAAAATTTTTTAGACTAAAAAACAGTTTTTTTCTGTTGTCTAGTCCTCAAATGATTCGACTCTTATAGGACTGACTAAACTATTATTGACGGAAAATATTCTACCGTTATCATTTCAGGATGCGTTAAATATGGTATGAATTTCGAAAATTACTCATGTTAGAAAAAAATACTGCAGCATCATCGCAAATAATACAATAAATTTATAGGCATGCCAGCATGAACGATTGGCTTTATACGATAGAGAGACTATAGTTCGGGCAAATACAGTCAAAATAAATTGTCAATTAGGTCAAATTACCACGGGACAATATGATACCATTGCCATGGTAATGAGCAAAAACGGCTCATTTAACTTTCTGATTAACTACCAGTGAGTACATATTTATTTTCTATGAATATGGATTTTTGTTCTTGGACACTCACAAATTTTCTAAGCTATGCTAATAGTAATAAGGAAATATTACAGGAAAAAACATTAAAAACTGAAATATTTCAGCCTTGGAAAAATCGACAGTAATGGTGTCCTGGGACGCAATAGATCAAAATATTTTGGTAAGAATGTATTTTGGACAAAACCCACATATTACAAAACAGTTGAGTTTCGAGAAATTGTCCTTCTATTGGTGATTGTCGGAGGTGGTATTATTTTAGGGACAATAATATTGCTTATGGAAAAATTGTGTTTTATTTACACAAATGCAATGAAAAATAAAAGGAATAAAATTAGTGTAAACAAAATTATACCAAATGTAAATCTCAAAATGAAAGTGACAAAATCATTGCAATACAATGTGAAACGTGAAATCATTTCAAATTTGTTAAAAATCAACTATAGTCATAGAGTGGTTCGAACACCAATCCTGAAATTACTAAAAAGTGACAAATGAAATTACCTGACTTAAGTGCGGAATCAATATTTGTAACATATATGTGAAAATAATTTGAAAGTAAATTTTGTATTTTACGAAAATGTGAATATAATTCCACTTCATATATATCATATCACTTGTCCTATTATAGAACCAGGGTGGCCAAAATACTTCATTTTCAAAATTTCCTGACTTTCCCGTAACCATATTTTCATTTTCTCTGACCATTAACATTCCAAACCCATCACTTTTATCTTGAAATATTTTTAACATAGAATCGTTTATAAAAAGAATAAAACAATTTCAGATAAAAATAAACAAATAGTTCAATGTTCTACAAAGCAATTAAATTTTGAGCAAAGTAGTAGAATTTTGAACCAAATACTTGACTTTTCTACCTACACAGATCACTTTGCAACCAAATAATTTTATATTTTAAAGCTCAAAATTCAAATGTTTTAAATAAATTTTCAACCAACGAGTTACATTTTCCATAAAAAAATTAATTCGTACACACAGAGTTGTATTGAGAACCAAATAGTTGAACTTTAAAACAAAAGAGATGAATTTTCAAGAAAACAGTTGAAATTTTAAGCAAATAGTTAATTTTTAAACCTGCGGAAATTATTTGTAAGTAAATTATCGAATTTTCAATAATAAAGATTAAACAATTCCAAAAACACGAATTCGCAAAAAGGGTTAATTTTCTACGAAAAAGAAGAATTTTCAACAAAAGACATGTATTCTTAACCAAATAGTTGATTTTCCAGTCGATAATAAAAAAGGTCATCAAAATTTTCTGTAAACAGATGATCTTTCATCCCGTAAATATGGATTTAAAGAAAAAATTATTTTTAAACCAAATGTTTGCATTTTCAAAAAAAAAATGAAATTTCAAACTAAGAAGATTATTTTTCTATCAAAAATGAGGAATTTTCAATTATAAAATATAAATTTTCAACCAAAAGTGGACAATTTTCTTAAGCACGTAGTTTCACTTTTTCCCAAGTAGTTGAATTTTAATTTAAAGAAGATCATTTTTTAACCAAATAGTTCAACCTTCAACCAACGAGATGAATTTTCAACTGAAATTATGAATAAAAAAAACTGATTTTTTAACAAAGTCGTTTAACCTTCAACCAACTACTTCAATTTTCAAACAAAAAACATAAATTTTCATCGAATAAGTAAATACTTTAACTGAAAAAAATTAATGTTAAATCGAAAACAGTTGTATTAAACAAAGAAAATTTTAACAAAATAGTTGAATCCTTAACCAAGGAAGATTAAGTTTTACCCAAGAAGTTTCATCTTTATGCGCAAAGTACACTTTTTAAAATGAAATTCATATAAAAAAACCGATGACCTTTTAAACCAAAAATACGAATTTTCAAGAAAGTATTTGAATTTTTTAACAAAAATGATTTTAGTCTATTTTTCAATACCATAATGTGACTTTTCAACAAAAAGTAGATTTAAAAAAACAGTCATTTGTTAACCAATAAAGATGAGGTTTTAACAAAATTGTTGAATTTTCAACCAAACAATAAAAGTTCTACCTGAAAATACAATCCTGACAAGGAAACACCTGTAAAAGAATAACTAAAAATAGAAATACAAGACAAATAAATTAATGACAAGAATATTATATTCGGGTGGCTGCAAAACTTTCTTTTTTATATTAACTAATTTTTCCCTGACCAAATTTTTCACTTTTTCAAAATTCACTTCAGTTATATTTTATTGATAATGAAATTTTAACAAGAATTAAAAAAAACAACGTGAATTTGAGAAAATTGGAAGTAGAAGTGAAAGTAAAAAAGTTATATAATTGCCCCCTAGGATCCGTATCTTGTAACATTTTAAAATAAAATCTTCTATAAATCACAGTACTTTGTAGTGCCTTTCATACAATATATACAACTTTTTAAATAATATATTTTTTTAATTCCTTATTTTAACTTAAAGACGGGCACGTTCTAGAATGTCATTATTTAGTTTCCCTTTCATTGATTTCTTTTTTTGTAAAGTTTGCACGCGAAATTGTCTTGCTAATATAAGTGCCACTCCTAGCATGACAGTTTTGAATAATGAAATATCAGTCACAAAGGAGCATTATTTTCTTAGCGCAAATCTTATCATTTATTGTAACTGAACATTAAAAATAATTTTTAAAAATTAATTACCGTTGAAAAAACGGCACAAAATATTACAGTGTAATTGCGAATATAGTAGCTATTTTTAACGGAAAACGAAAAAGATATTCTGAAATTACATTAATATTGAATGATCAATAAATCACCCTTGTTATAAAATTATTATCGGCTTTATCTTTATAGTTCTACTCCACTTTTACTCCGACTTTAATTATTTTTTCGCGGAAGATTTAAGATATAGGTTGAACTGTAAACAGAACATGTGAGGGAAACATGTCACCTCATATTGTCAGACTAAAATGTCAGTTGTGGTCAGTCTGACTCTAATAATAAACGAGAATATATCAATGTAAGTTAAAATAACAAAATAAATAAAAATGCAATTAAAAAAAATATCTGCAACTTAAAAAGTGACAAACAGAATCAGATTTAGTTTAAGTTCCTATAAAATGAAGGCCCCACTTTATTTCATCTTCACGTTGATATTAAATATAATTTCGACTGTTGAATTAAAAATTGAAGACCACGTCAATTTGATTACTGATATCTACGACTTCTACAAACAATCATCTGTAATGCTCATTCATTTCATTGATAAGAAAAGTAAGTTTCTGCCTAATACTATTTTTTTCTTATTTTTAAAGCAAACATATAAGCCTATTTTGCATATCAATATAAAATATGTCGGTACAGGTATGGCTGATATGAAAGTAGTTTTCGAGACAATATTAATGTTTTCACGAAAGAATATTAAAGCAGTCACGATCAATTTCGAAGAAATAGCAGTTTTCAAAACTTATTATGACAGCAGACTGAAAATGGAAAAGCATCCCATGAGTGTCATTTTACTCACGTCGACGAGAGCCGCCCAGAAATTTGAAGAAATTTCAAATTTCAGGATTCTAGACAAATCAGTGAACCTTGTGATCTTTCAAGAAATTGTTAAAAATCCTCTAAAAGGACTATGTTTAAGAACGGTTGGAAATTCGTTCAAACTCAAAATTGATACTTTACTGTTGGTTAAATGTTACGAGGAAAATGTCATCCGACAGTTGTATTCAATCTATGGGAATGAAACGAAACTTTATGATTGGGCAAGTTGGGATTCGAAAACTGGATTGCTTTTGAAAGCGAATGATACATTTCATACAAGAAGGGCTGGTTTATATGGAAAAGTATTACGTATTGCAACAGTAGAGGTAAATTATTTGTAATAACTTTTTGAATTTTCAAATTATTAAGGTAGTCTTCAGCTAGATAAAAAAATTGTTTTTAATTTAATAACTCTTTTCGATTTTATTTAAATTTAGTTTAAATAACGATATTTGACCTCAAGAAAACTATCATTCGATACGTCAATTAGATTATAAGAAAAAAATGATGAAAAATTTATTTGAGTTTCTGGTGTCTATAGCCCATTGTATTTTATTTTCTTTTTGCTAATAATCAGCGATTTCCATTCAGCATGATTTTTTCGGTATATCATAGCTATCAAAACATATTCCTCTCTTACTGATGTATTGAAACATGAATCAAAAGGTCAACATTTTTAAAACGCAGATTAAATTAGCCCAAAATTATTCATTTTTTAAATAATTTTATTTTAAAAATTCTGATTTGTCGCCGTTTACAGGAGGAAAAAATGTAATATATTTTCTTGAATACTTATTTAGGTTCTAAAACACTTATGTTTATGTTTATATCTGCAACTTTTATTGAAATTTCATTAGCTTTAAATTTCTTATATTTAAAATTCCATTAGCTCATTAAACTTGCGCAGAAAACTTGTTGAAGAACTAATAAAACTCCAGTATAATCATGAACAATATTAGGGTCATAAAAGGCGCAAAATTTAAATTTTTTAATAAAAATTTAAAAAAATTACCATTTTGTGGGTTAAAATTTTTCTGTTTAAAAAATGTTAGCATTTTAATTCTTTTTTTATAGTAACTTACAAACCAAGATACATCTTCTGATAGCAATATTATGAGGGGGGAAATTTTATAATTATTAACAAAAAGAGAATTATATTCATTAGTCTAGAGATCTCAAAAACTCTTAATAACTTTGCTTTCAATTTTTTTCTTGCAATTTTAACAGATGCACTAAATGAAAGTACCGATAATTTTTGATTTACTGATAGTTCAACATAAAAAATTTTAATTTAGAAAATAAGATCATTTATTAACTTTTACATGTTTTTAACTTGAAGCATTTAGAGACAACACTCAGAATTATCTAAGCGAATGCTTCTAGGGGTAAAACTTTATTATTTAAACTAAGTTTTAAACAAACCACCTCAATAGTTATTGACTATATTTTAAATTTTCTTCTGTTTCAGAGTTCAAGCATCTCTTGTTGGAAAAATGGACTACTTGTTGGATATTTAGGAGATTTGATAAGAATATTGGAAAAATCATTAAACTTCACTGCAAATTTTGTAAGAGAAGTAACAGATTATGGATGTTTGGAAGAAATCAGTGGACACTGGTCTGGAGCGATGGGTCTTGCCGTTCGAAAAGAGGTCGATTTAGTAGCTGCTGACTTTGAGATGACCTCCCAAAGGTCGGAAAGTATTGACTTTTCTACTCCTTTATTTTTTTCACGAACTGTTCTCTATATCAGGAAGCCATCAACGAAGCTTGCCTTAAATTGGTATGCACATTTTAAGGTACATATCTAGCTTTCATGATAAAATTTTAATATGCCAATCATGTTTCTGACGCTCTACGCACGTAGCTCACTTCTTAAAATGCTTTTTAATATTCAGAAGTCGTTTTAAATTCCATTAAATCTTTGAAATACTATAAAATCTTCTAAAATCAGTGGATATACTTTAGAGCATTTTAAATTCTGTTAAAATTCTTGGATATCCCACAAAAACATAAAAACTACTTTAAATCTCTTAAGATCCGCTAAAAATCATCGAAATCTTTTAAAATCTTTAAAAATTTTAGGAAATCCCTTAAAATCTTCAAATCCCGATTAAAATCACATGACATCCTTCAAAATTCGGTAACCCACTTAAATATCTCTTGAAGTCCTTTAAAAATTCTTTAAAATCCCGTTCATTATTTTGATCTATCTTAAAATCCCATAAAATCCCTTAAAATCCTTTGTAATCCGCGGAAATTCTTCTCAATTAATTAAAACCCTCGATAATCCCTTCAAATTCCGTTGAAATTCTTGAGTATCTCTTGAAACATCGTCAAATCTCTTGAAATCTGATATAACAGCTTGAACTCAAAAGCTTGAAATCTTTTTAAATTAATTATTAATTTTAGATGTTAATTTTGTTTGTCTACTGGTCTATATCAATATCATTAAAATATTGATAAATCTTAAG
>JAAAKG020028197.1:1228-19799 GCA_010014905.2 Druon quercuslanigerum | reverse complement strand
TAATTCGATGGCCATTATTTGACTTTGAAAATTTTGTTCGATTATATTATTTCAGATTTTTAGGAACTTCTCCGAAATCTCTTGAATTCCCTGAAATTTTTCGAAATTCACATAAATTTTCCTGAAATTCGTGGAATATTTTGTATTTTGTTTCAACTAATCTGAATTCTTGATAATTCATTCTGAACTCTTTAAAATTTGTTTAATTCTTGGTAATTTTCTGGATTTTTTATAACTAGCTCAGTTTTGTTGTTATTTACTTGAATTCATCTATATTCACTCAATTCTATTCAGCTTAATGGATTTGAAACAGTTTTGTTTAGTTTTTCTTAATTCATCCTGCAGTCTTCTGAACTCGCCTTAAATTGTTATGTATTTGATTGAATTGTCTTGAATTCACTTGAATTCTTCTAAATTCACTCATTTACTGAAAGCAATGGCAAATTCTGAATTACATAAAAGACAATACACTTGGATTTTTTAAAACATTGTTCACCTCGCCTTTTTATACATTTCATCGAAGTCTACTTATTTCCGTTAAAGTCTTACAAATTCACTCGAATTTTATTCATTTTATTGGTTTATATTTGAATTTATTATTAATTCCGCCAAACTCACCTAGAATTCTTATAAATGTTGTCGAATTATTTTTAATTAAAAATAAAATTAGTCTCTTTCAAACACTTTTTCGTTTTAAATCTTTCACTTTTCACTTTTTTAAAGTAAATTAGGATGTGGCAGCCCTGTATGTACTTTGTTCACTTTTAAAAGCAATAATTTTTCAAAATCTTCGACGTCCAATCTACCTCTTCTCGGGTTCAGTATAATCCCTATCATACTAAAGAATTCTACGAAAAATAGTCGCCACAAATTGTATAATGAAAAGGGAGAAAAATAGATTTTAGAGCAATAAAATTGACCTAATGTCAGCGTAAAAGACGTGTGAACTTTATTTCAAAAGTAGCTAAAAAATTAATGATTTTCATAGTACCTGTTACCTTAAAAAAATGATACTAGTTACCAGTCTTTTGCTTATTTACAAATGTAAAGTTGTTATTACTATCGTTTTAAATATTAAATGACAATGAAATTATTTTTTAATTGTTGGTAGCAAAACTTATCCAATTGCTTTAAATGTCACATAGTAGTGTGCAATTTCGTAAGTGGTAAATATTGGAAGCTTCTAATTGGATATTGATAGCCTGAAAAAAGGCGTTGGCTAATTATGATGGCATATTCAAGTTTGAAGGCTTCCGTCTAATTTTGAAGGCCTTGTAATTAAACCTATTCAACTTCGATGGATTCCATCTTTGCAATATCAAAGTTTAAAGTTAACGCTATTCCGCTTTTTATTTGCATATTTTTTACACATTTATGGATTTTAATTTGAATATTAAAATGAACGGAATTTTTTCTGAGATTTTAGTGGTCACTTTAAAACTTTTACAAATTCATACACAGAAACAATGAATATTACTTTTAAGCTTTGTGGGGGTTTATCAAATTATAGAATAATTTTAATCAACTCCTAAGTACAACTCATTTCCAGTAGTTGAAACAACACTAAAAGTAACATAGAAAATCGACGCATAACTGCGTTCTCCACTTCACAGACAGTAAATAAAAGGTATTTATGTTTGGAAATTGCAGATGTAAATTTCTGTTGTCAAAAGTTGTATAGATACAAACTGTTGATTTAAATCTGATTGATGGGAAAGTCGTGTAGCCCCCGCCACATATGGTTTTGACACAAATTGTACTTCCTACTGTGATAGATCAAAAATCTTATCTGTACGTACAATTTTACACTTGTTTTTATTTAGATATATAGATGAACTTCTGGTTGATGTGATCTGTAATTTTTGTTGATGAATTTCACGTATTTTTATAGTTATTACGATTTTTCTTGTGCAGTGGCCGGAGCTACCCGAAACTATGTTTTAATAGCCTATTTTAGACCTTACTTAAATCGCTTGGTTTTCTTCTTCAACGTGTTTACTTTGTATGCATCTATCTGTAGGTTGTTGAAATACGCACTTATATTATACTTAAAATGTTATATTCATATTTTGATCACTTTCACCCAAGTTATTGACAATAAAGTTTGTGTCTTGTATGACCCGACTCTCTCCTAATAATTTTGTGTATGAAAGTAAGTGGTATTCAATACGAAGACAATAATTCAAGTTTTCTCTAATTTGGAAGAAGTGTAACTGCTTATCTTTTAAATTATTTGAATTGATGATTGAAAAGTACATTTTTTTTAGTTGTAAAAGTAAAATGTCTACTAAATGTGAGTCAAAATGTGAATTATTTTCACCCCCTGGATTGCGAGATAAATATAGGGTCTTTGCTCTTCCTCCTTCCTGTCGCTCCAGTTATCTATGGCTTCTGAGTCTAAAAAACAGAATTTTATTTCCAGCCATAGAAAGGAACATTCGGATTTTTAGAAATTGCCTTATAAATATTCACTTCGAAAACATTATTAGTTGAATATATAATATTTTGGAAAAAAAGTTCTTTTTTTATCAATCACTTCCTAATCTTGTTTCATTTGTTAATAAAATAATTGTGTTTTTTTTTTAATTTAAAAAAGCTTAAACCCTTTTCCTGGGGCCCTATTTAGGTCCAAAATAATTTAAAGTTTTAATTAACGTTAATGTTCGTAAAAATAGTAAGTTTTTGACGTGAAATCCAAAACATTGTACCGGATTTCTAGGGCAAAAAAGACATCCATTAAACCAAAAATACTACCTTTAAAAATGAAAAACTAGGTTTTAAATATCCTATTGAACTTGTTGTTAACATTATATGTAAATCTGTTGATCTTTCATTACCTAAATGACTTTAAAATATATGGAAAATTAAAATAATTTGTGTTGTCAAAAAAGCATAATATGATGCAACGTTTCAGGTTTAAATGAAGAATTTTTGGTCTATTCAAAATGAATTTTTTTGTTCTCAACATCTGGTATCATTTTCATGATATTCTGTCAAACGCTTATTATTTTTAAGGATATTAACGTTTATTAAAAGTTTTAATAGTTTTAAGGTGTTTTAAAACCCCATGACCTTAATTTAAACTTTTTTTAAAATAAAATAAATCACACCATTATTTTTGCAACAAATATAACAATATTAGAAGGTGAGTGATAAAAACATCTCTTTTTGTTGGTTCACCCTAATAATGAACCAGTTTTCAGCATTCCGGCTCCGAAAAAAGGTGTATATTGTCATGAAATGAAAGTCCACGTAATCTTCTTTTTTTAAATTTTGGTTCTACCATTTATATTTTGGCAATTTTTACTTTAAATTCATACTGAGTGACTCCCCTTCAGCATCTCATGAAGAAAGTTCGAGTATTTGTGATCAACCACTTTCAATTTTCCGGTCACATATATGTATAGTAAATCATACAAATATTTTTCACGGAATTATATTTTTATGATAAAAAAGTTCATTGTAATCTTATAATATTGGACGGAAACTGTACCGCAGTCAGATTTAAATCGAGTGTTTATCACTTTCACATTTCACGCATTATATTATGATTGGTATTTAATTTGTGCAATAAGAGTGCAAATCACTGATTGCTTTTTTGCTTTCATTTTTAATGTGTTGTAAAAGGAAAATTGCAGCTCAAAAGTATTTTATTTGCACATTTTCTGTTAGTTATTTGTCACGTTTACTTGGATGTGAATTCGAGAACTTCGTTCTCACTTGAAATTTGGTATTTTGATTTTACAATTGTTTATCAAATCTAGAGTAATTATTATTTATAGTGTATGTAAGATTTCTACCCTGATTATTTTGTTAATTAAAATGATGATATGCATCTTAAATCTGATTTTACATTGAACACTACACAAACTTCAGTGATTTATCCACCAGGGATCACAGTCAGTCTTGTAATCCCTTTTTTCTGTGAATTGGATCTCTTTCTTCGAACAAAAAAAGTCTATTTCACTAGCTCAAAGCTCCAAAACTGCAAAAATATCAAGTTCAATTCGTTGCAGCTTTGTCCGATTTGTTGATGTACGTATTTTTTTATAAATCCTTTAAAGGACAGTAAGGATCCAATGTAATTTTCATTAATATTTAAAAAACTTGCCCTATTTTCCCTAAAATCTAACTGCGAAACAGCTGTGATCCCTGATCCACCTAGAAATTAGATTGAAATTTTACAGCATTCAGCAATTGTTATGGTGTTACGATTTTCAATTTTTTTCAAAGAACATCTGCAGTTTTTTGACTTTCTCGTTGATAAAATACGTCATCAGCTAAACGGTTGAATGTTTTTCTCAAAGTATATGTGTTAAACATTCTTCCGTATAAAATTCAATCACGCTATCTGATGTTTGCCATTTGGTTCAGTGTCGTGTGAACAGTTGAGCACACATTAAATTTTGTACAGCAATATAGTTTGACGTCACCATGAATAAGAAAAATGAAGGCAAAGAGTCAATGACAAACCTTGGTAAGCACATCCGTAAGAAAACACTGTCTTCTATGTAAATAAATAAAAAGTTTATCAAATACTTTTCAATCATGATAAAACATCTCCTATTAGAAACTGTTAATGTAGAATCTAGTTTTGATTGTAATATTTTTAAATACACGTAAAGAAATAACTGATGACTTATTTTATGAACGACGCGATGGTTTAAGTAAACTTTTATTGATTGCTCTTCTATATTTCCAGTTGTCTTTCACCTCCACGAGACATTTCCTAAGCCAAAAAGGGTCTTGAAGGAGCCTCCGTACGTAGTGAAAGAATCTGGATATGCCGGATTCGAAATTCCGATCTACGTTTACCTAAAGAACAAAGATGAACCGAAAAAGTTTCACTTTTCGTACGATCTGCAACTGCAACCCAGTGGTCCAGCGATAAATAAAGTCGCGACGCATAGCGAAACATTTCCTAACCCTAATGAAGATTTTAGAAAAAGACTTCTCAAAGGTGGAGCTGTAAGTTTCTTCTGATGTATTACAATCTATAGGGTGATCAGTGGACTTAAAAACGGAAAATTCAGGTCTGCTAAAAACCTAGAAAATTCATGGAAATTTGAAAATGTTCTGCAAAATCTGAGTCATGAAATTTTGAAAAATTAACTGGAATTTTCTTAATCGCGCCTAATGTCAAGTCTTAGTCTGTGATGAGCAGAATATATTGAAATTGAATAAAATTGACTGGATTATGAAGAGAGTGGACCTGGCATTTTTAAAAATGTAAACCGACAAAAGTCAAGACATTTTAACACTATATTTCTGTAGCATCTGCGAAAATAACCTTAATGAGCCACCATTTTGATCGTGTACAAGCCCCGGAGTATCGCAACTAATGACACTTCAAATTTTTTTAATAATGTCTACTTTGCTACTATTTTGAAAAAATGACACTAATGCTACTATTTTCTATTTTTGCCTGTCATAATTGAAATCGAAAGAAAGAAAAATGTGTCGCGTACTTTAATAAACAAAAAGTGCTATAAAAAATACTTATTTATTTGAAAGATATCGTATGATAAAGTTTTAGTAGTGTTGAGCAGGAGGAATATATAAGCAAGGTCAATATAAAAAAGTAAGTCTTAAGCAGTTGCAAAATAAGTTACGTTTGTCCACATATGTGTACACCAGTCCTTCGAGCAACACGCATTTATATACGAAAATATCTACACTAAACAATATATGCCTTTACATTTTATGTTTTTAGGACAAAAAAAGAATAGATCCATGAAAATATTATTATTTTATGTGTGCGTTCATGGTGCCGGTCCGAAGAGGTTAAACCTATTTTCAAACTTTTTCGCTGATTTGCTAAAATAACTTGTCTGCCATCTCAAAAATCGAAAATTAAAGAATTTTCAAGGGTATTAGAATATTTGAAGATATACTAAGGGGTTCACAAGAATTTCACAGATTTCGAGAGGCTTTGAGAGATTTTACCTCATTTCAGAGGATTACAAAATTTCCAACATTTTCAGAGATATTGTTGAAGATCATTCATGAGATTTCAAATTATTTCAAGTAATCTAGAGGGATTGTACCAGACCTACGCGATTTTATAGGATTACCGAGGACTTCAAAGATTTTATGAATGTCATTGGATTTCAAAGGATTTGAAACATTTCAGGTTATTTTACAAAATTCCAAAAGATTTCAAACATTTCAAAGGATTCTAAATGCGTATCAAAGTTTTCAACGCTTTCAAGTGATTTTAGGGATTTTAAAATGCTTCTGCGGATTTGATGGGGTCTCGAAGGATTTCAAGAAAGCAAAAATTTTGAAATAAAATAAAAAATATATTAAAGACTGCAAAATGTCGTGCGGGTTTTAAAAATACTTCCAGAGGTTTTGCAAGGTTTCAGAGATTGTAAAAATTCCAAAGGATTTTAAAGAAATTAGTGTATTATATAAGAATGGAAGATTTGAAGAACTTTTCTCAGTATTTAAAATATTTTAAGGAATTTTACAATGTTCAAAAGTTTCATAGGATTTTAAGGAATATCAGAGGATTTCATAGATTTCATCATTTTTTGAGGGATTTGGAAAGATATTACACCTTTCAAGACGTTTTACGACATTATACTCGATTTGTGTGGAATTACATTGATTAGATCTATTTCGAGGGATTTCGATTGTTTAAAAAAGTACGGGGTCTTTTAAAAGACTTCAAGAAATTTAATTTAATCCATGATATTTAAAAGATCTCAAGAGATTCCAATTAATTTCTAGAAAACTTTAGGGAGTAAATGAAATTTCAAAGGACTTATAGGTATATCTGAGGATTACT
Organism: Druon quercuslanigerum; assembly: GCA_010014905.2. NCBI lineage: Eukaryota > Metazoa > Arthropoda > Insecta > Hymenoptera > Cynipidae > Druon > Druon quercuslanigerum. The sequence goes on along the minus strand of JAAAKG020028197.1, from coordinate 13,006 downwards.
ACGGATTTCAAGTGATATCGCCAGATTTAAAGGATTTAAAGAATTTTAAAAGAAATTCTAGGAATTTCAGCGGTTTTCTTAAGGTTTTAAAGATTTCAAGGGATTTAGAAAGTTTGACAACAATTCCAGGAATTTTAGAGAATCTAGAGAAATTTCAGGGGTATTCAGAATCATTGGCCTTTAAATATATATTGTTTTACAATGAAAATAATGGGTTACGTAATTTATAGTTTAGCCGAAGAAAGATTATCTTAGGAATTGGGAGGTATTGTAATTAACCTTCCAATTGTCAACATCTGCCGAGAAAATATAACAATTTTAGAAAGTGACAAAATAGCAGTTATTTTTCTGAAAATATTATACTGGATTTTAGCAAAAAGTCGGCCCTTGAATTTGTTTATTTTTTATGAAATATTGCTAACAATGTGCACTGCATTTTTCATAAATGCTTTTTTTAGTTAAACGATCTTTTCAGCATCAAAACATTTTTTGTAAAAATGTCAAAATTTGTTTGTGAATTGACAAGGCAAACGGTAAATGTCTTATAAGTGTGTGTTATATTTTAATGGATTCGTTAGACTATATAATTTGAAAAAAAAGTTTAACTTATTTTAATTTCAATTCTTTAACATTCAGACTTATTTTTTTATTTTTGATACATATTTTTTTAAGCAAATAAAATGTTTTTCTTATTTGTTTAATTCAAACGAATAAAACTTATTACTTGGGACATTTACACCATTATTTTCATTTAAGAAGGCAATTATTCCAAAAAAATAACTGAATTATTATCATTGTAAACATGTGCAATATATTAAAATTTATAATTATTAAAGTAAAAATTGCTCATTCAACCAAGCAATTTCGATAAATTTTAAACATTCTGTAGGTAGAAATTGTTAACACTTGTTTTTTTTATATTATATTTAAACACTGATAGAGGACTTCTAAAGAAATATTAGCAGATCACCTTTTCCTTTAGCACACCTTAGTTAGACACCAAAAGCTCAACAGAACGAGTGTCTGCTTGGATTTGACGAGTTAATTTTTTTGACTTATAAAATCAATCACGCTAATATAGAACTTACAATGTATTGCGTGCTCAGGGTGGCCGCTGGACCGAGAAATGAACGGAAATTTTGTGAAACTGGGATATGCCAGTTGAAAAAAGCTCTCCAACTTTGATTTCAACCGTTTTTTAAATAATTAGTTGAATTGTTATTTTTTCAATTATGATAGCATTCAGTTTAGATTGCTTGATAAGAAAATCTTTCGCTTTCAGAATTTTTCATTACAAATTTTAATTTTTAAGCCTACATTTTAATTTAAAGAATTTAAAAATGCAGTTTTAAATATTAAAATCGTTTAATTAATTAATGATTTTTAAATTGAGCTATACTTTTAGGTCTAAAAAGTGCATAATAATTGATTTTAGAAGACGATTCGGATTCAGTTCACAATTTTAGAATTTTTAGATTTTAACGTTTAAAATGAATAAATTTCAATTTTCCTGGTCTAATTTCAATTAGAAAGTTTTATTGGTTAAACAAATGTAAACGGTCGATTGAAACTGTATAAACTATTTTTAATTTTAAAACAACTTAAAAATAAAAGGCTTTTATTACATTTCAAATATTATTCCAGTCTACAATGTTCGAATTTTTAAACCATTCAATTTCAAATAATTTAATGAAGAAACAGAAATAATTTAAACGAAGAGTCTACAAGTACCAATAAATCCGGCTATTCGTACCGAAAGTTTGGGCAAATAGCCGATGGTCTAATTTAAAATAAGATGGATTTTTGTAGTTTTGGAACCAAAAACTTAGAGGCTTCTTAAGAATTGTAAAAACCTTTAAAAGAGTAAAAAACATTTCCTTGAGAATTATTTTGTTATTTTAAACAATTAATTTGCAGAAAATATTTTTTAACTTTTAGACAGATTTACAAAATTGTCAAAAATGAATGTGAAATTGTTTTTTGATTTGAAAAGATGTTTAGAAGTTCTGAAAGAATTTCAAAAATAATTTAAAATGTGAAAAAGTGTAAAACAACCGGTGTATTTTTCAAAATTTTGAAGCTTTTTAATGATTTTTAAACTATTTAAAATATAAAAAAATTAAATTTTCATTTAAGAAGTTTTCAGGTTATAAAAAGTTTAGCTGTTCGATTTTTAATATATCTAACCTAAAATTACTTAAAACTATATAATTTTTAATTCAATGATTGGTTCTTAACTGAATATGCATTTTTCAGCTTTGCAATTTATAAAAGCTTAAAAAAGTTTTTGGCAGGTTAATTGCATTTAATTTAACATTGTTTAGTTAAATTGAAAAACTTTTAAACTTCAAGTTTAAAATTCGAGAGTTCCACTTTCGGTGCTTTAATTCGCAGTTTGAGTTTTATTACTTCAAATGGAAAAAGTTTTAGCTTTAGAGTTCGGATTTTTTTATTTCAATGGCCGTCAAAAATGTTTGTTAACAGATAAATGACCAGTATTTTTTTTTATCAAAACGGCCACCTTGTATGTTACACGTTGATAAAAATAAATCAAAGTGTTCCATGAAAATGACAAAAAATTGAAATTGACGATAATTAATTAAAAATCAACCGTGTAAGCGAATAAATCTAGTACAGAGGCAACCATGATTAATAAAGCAATGATTTATTTCGAGGGAATGCAGCCTTTTAAAAAGTGTTAATAATATAATATATTTACAAAACAATATGTCTAAATATATTTAAAAATTAGAAGAATACAGCATTACAACAACAAAATCTGTCAGTTTTCGACAGATTTTGACAGTTGAAAAGTTAACTTCAATAGCTCGTAATTCCGAAGACTATAGAATACGTATTTCTTATTTTCATTATAGAATGATTTATTTAACAATTTATTATGACACCCTAACCGGGAATCCGTATATAGTGAGTGTTCACAGGTTACTTTATCATGAAATTTATTTCTAAACTCTTTTAAACATTATTAATAGAAGAGAACATTTAAATTGTAAATAATGATTTAATAATCGGAAATAATTCTGTTTCTAAAAATTCGCTACCACACTAAATTGTACACTTTCTTACATTTTACACAGGGATAAGAAAAATTAAATTATGGGCAAATACTTATTTTGAAGAATTAACAAAGAATTAGAAAAAATTTAGATTTTTTTTTAAAGATTAGAAGATTTAGAAGGCCTGAAAAAATAAAAATAGAATTTTCTTAAGACTCGTGTGAAAATTTTGAATGATTTTTAATTCTGAAAAAGGAACTTTAAGAGAAAATTAACAAAAAGGTTTTTTAACATTTCAAAGGATTTCGAAAAAAGAGTGTAGAAGATTTCAAAGCAGCATTTTTCAATGTGTTAAGTTTAATTTTAACAAAAATCGAGTAAATTCAAGATATATTGAGAAGAATTGAACAGATTTAAAAAGAATTTTAAACTTTGAAATATTTTTAGAAATTTAGATTTGTAAAGATTTGAAAACAACGTTGGAAGTTTTAAAACAATTTCAGAAGGTTTCAAAAGAATAAACAAATTTTCTTAAAATTCCTGGGAGAAAGATTTTAAAGGATTTTTCAAAATTGTTGAAAATTTCGAGTCATTGAAAATATTTTTAGAAATTCAAGACGTTTTAAATAGATCAGAAATATTTAACAACTTAAAAACATTTCCGAAAATTTATCAAATATTTCTTGATTTCATTAGACTTCCAAAATTTCTGAACATCTTTTAAAATGATTCGAATTTTTCCTAATGTATTGTAAAATCCTATAAAATAAAAATTCTAGATTCTTTTTTTACATGTCCGAGATATTGAAAAATCTTAATTTTTTTTATTTTCTCAAGAATCTTATAATAATTATGTTCACATACATTTAAAAACAAGCTGATAATAAATGCTTATTTAAAATATTTAGATTGCATTATTATTAATAATATTTTGTATTCTTTATGGTGCATTTCCTTTGGCGTTTACATTAAGTAACTTCAGCATGTATATGAAAAGAAAAAATAGTGAAAAAACATTTAGTCTTAAGTCAAAATATTATTTACTTGTGGACAGTACTTGATCTTAAACTTTTTTTATTTATAAAACGTGTATTATGTTTTTAAATATAATACAAAAATGTTACGAAACAGCAGATAGGGTGGAGGGGGCGGCGAAGGAAATGTTACTGTCTGTTACATGGGAGAGGGATGGGTTAAAATAGGTAGAAAATAATGTTACGTAATATGTTAAGGCTATTATTTTTCAAAATGTATGCTACTAGTGACACTATCTTTGTTAAACTAAATTAATTATTTCAGATCATGGTATCGAATACAGAGGGTACACCAGAAAAGAGTAAAGTCATCCCACCAATGGTAGGGAAACCTAAGCTAAGTGGAACGGAGGGGAAGAAGCATAGGATGACAGAGCCAAAAGCATCAAATGCTTTCGCCGATTTATTTGGACCTCCCATAAAGACTGCTGGGACGAAAGTCTCCCCTGACACGAAGAAACCTTCCTCCTCCTCGGTATCTGACAAAACTAGTAGTACGAAGCTCTCTTCCTCGGAAAAAGTCGAAAAACCAGAGAAGAGTTCTAAAGCGAAGCACAGTCCGCACAAAGATGGGAAGAAGGAAAAGAATTCTGAGGAGAGAAAGGAGAAGAAAGACAGAGATTCGTCCAAGGAGAAGGAGAAAAGCAAGGACAAGTCGAAAAGATCTCAGAGTCCAATGAACAAAAGTAGCCATACGAGTCCGGGAACCAAGAGGCCTTCTTCACCCCCTCCAATCAAAAAACCACCGACTCCTCCACCTCCAGTTCCAAAGAGAGCACCGTCTCCGAAACCAAAAGAGAAGGAGTCCAAGAAAGTCACCCAGGAGAAGGAAAAAGAGAAGGAGAAGGAAAAGTTGAAGGAAAGCTCAAAAAGTACTTCCGAGGAATCTAGAAGCGAGAAAAAGAAGGACAAGAAGAAGCACAAAGAGGACAAAGAAAAAGAAAAGAAGGACAGGCACAAAGACAAGGAGCGCGACAAGAGCAAGGAATCGAAAGAATCTAAAAGTGTGGAGAAGAAAGTCGAGAAGGCTGAGAAACCAGAGAAGGAGAAGGAAAAACCTCCAGAGTTCAAACCCCTGAAGGAAGGACGAAAGTCGCCAAAGCCTCCGAAGGAACCTGAGAAAGTAAAGGAGGAGAAACCAGCGAAGCCGGAGAAGGTAGAGAAAAATGAAAAACCAGAGAAAACTAAAGAGTCGAAGGACAAAGATAAGCAAAAGCACAAGCACAAAAAGAGGGAGAAAAAGGATAAAAGGGACGGGAGCAAGGAGAGAGAGAAAAAAGAGAAACGCGAGAAGAATAAAAGTTCCAGTGATAAGCAGAATGTAATTGCTCCTCCTCCTCCTCCTCCTAATCCTCCAGTGACTACAACTCCTCTTTCTACTCTTTTGGCAGAAATGCCCGACAGGGATAGCAGCGATTCTGCCCCTTCGTTGGACGACGAGCCCTTCGTGGAGCCAAAAGCCGTCCCAATTGTCAAAAAAGACCCTCCACCAGTATTAGCACCAACCGTTTCCAACGAGTCGAAACCAAACATGTCACCTCCTCCACCCAGTGATAAAAAAAGCAGGAGTGATCGGAGCAAACGAGAAAAATCAAAGGGAAATCGAGAGGATAAAGAAGTTAAAAAGAGGAAAAGGAGGAGCGACAGCAAAGGAGATGATGAGCGTGTTATCAAGAAGGATAGAGATCGATCTTCATCTCCACTTGTTGAGCCAGTTTCCTCCAGCCAATCGCCAATTGCTGTCGATATGGAATCGGTGCATCATCCAAAAGTAAAAGATGAAGGAACCTCAACCAAACAGACGACCGGAAAGGGAAGCGAGGGCGAGGTAGAACAAGTCGCTCCTGATTCGACAAATAGTACTTTGGCTGAACCCGAAGTTGGAGATGCGCCTTCGTTTTCGGAGGAATACGTTTCTCAATTAAAAGATCTACAGCACAAAATCATGACGTTACAGGACAACCAGGAGTTGCAGAGAGTCGTCCAGGTTATCGCGGAAACCGGTCAGTACGAAATCACGAAGAAAACTTTCGATTTCGACCTTTGCACTTTGGATCGAAGGACGGTGCAGCGCCTGCAGCAGTTTTTCGCCTCGTGACCACCTATTGCAGATTAAGTGTGGGTATGTGTGCGTGCGTGTGCATGTGTGATCTATGACGTTCTGTATAAAAAGTATAATATATATTATACTAACATTGTGGATTTGAAAATGTTAAGGAAGTATACATCAAAGCAAATCTTCTATGTCTGCTTCTCGATTATTTTTCTCGGGGCACGTGAATATGCCCCAAAATCACTTGAAATAACTTTCATATTTTATTGGGTATTTCAGGTTGAATGTGTGAATGCAAGATTGCTGCACGTCGCGGATTTGATTTTTTTAATTACTTGGAAAAATTATAGGTGCGCAGTTAATTGAATCGAATATTCAATAATCGAGCCGAATCGGTTTTTAAATCCGACACAGCGATTAGCTTTATTTCGGATGGATTTTATTTCAAAACAAATTTAACAATTTCGGTTTTGAGAAATATTACTTTTGAAGTAACTTAACTAGCTTTACATTTTTTTTTAATTAAACTCAATTGTTAAAAAAATCTAATGTTCCAAACTTGAGCGAATGATTTTTAATTTACATTCGAAATCCGATCGGAATAAGTGCAAACCTTTAAATAGCTTTTGAAAAGTAAAAATAATAAAGTTTCATCTTATGCATTGGTATTATGGTTTTTCCCTCGACGTGCAGGCCCCTTGCAAGCTTACGTCACAGCTTTAAATTCCTAATGGAAATATATTTCTCAAAATTATTTTTCTCTGAATTGCCATTTTTATTTGCCCTACGTGGCTCGGTTGAAATGAGTTCGACCCAAAGGTGCGAACACCAAGCATGTTTCTGTTGATTTTGTATCTAAGGTGTTTTATAACCATTTTCCGATAAAAAAAAACAAAGTATTTGCCCTTGCCGTTTTTTGAAAAAAATCAATTTTTAATTTTAAAACATTAGAAGTTTCCGAGTTTTCTCGAAAACGAGGCGAGTTATGAAAATAATCATTAGAAAAGTCCTTAAACAGAATTATACCAATTACCCCGTGATTATTGTTTAATCATACTTCGTTTTTTAAGTTGATTTTTGATCTTAAGAGGTAAAAATCGGGTTTTCGCATTTTTATGTGAGAGAAAAGATTGGAATAGATAATTTAAGCTAAATATATAATCATTTCTGATTTTATAAAAATGTTTTAATCGTATCTTTAACTGATCAGATAAGAAGCTTATGATTGGTACTTGTTCTATTTTTTTTTATCGTATACAAATGTGCAAACGCCATTTTTACCTCTTAATTGCTCTTTCGAAGTTTTTCATATCTCCCTTCGTTTTTAAAAAGAAAACTGAAAATTCAGATTTCTTAAAATCCTTTTAAGCTTTTTTTATTTCTCCGAATTGGCATTTACTATAAATCCTACTCAAACAAAGTTTGTTTATTGCAATTAGAATTTGTCGGAATTTTTCTTTGGCATAATACACATATCTAACCCAATTTCTATTTTTACGGTCTTTTAACCACTAGTCATTGCTTATGTAAATCTAACTTCTATTATTCTGAATTGTCCTTGACTATAATTTCTATTTGTCTCGAATATAAAATAGTAATTAGAATAAATATGTATAAATTAAAATGTGAGCAAATACAATTTATGGTAAACCACAATTCTTGAAAATAAAAAATGTGACAAATGGCAACTAAGAAAATAGAAATTTGGATATATAAAGACCAGGTCAAATAAAAATGATAGTAAATGTAAATTTGACCAATTGTAAATTAGTTTAAATGTGAAGTGTGGCAAAATTATAACAAATGTTGGCAATAGGATTTTGGAGTATATTCACTCACCTCATTTTGATCTTATGTTATTATTATATTAAATTTCGGTCGTATGTATGCGTCGATATTATCTGGCCTGCTTGTCTATTTTGGAAGTTTTAAAGTTGCGTGTAGTATACCGTTTTTTTTTTATAATTTTCACGGTGATATTACGTGTAATTTATTACAAAAAATGTAATGTACGAGTAGAGTACTTTTAGAAATTTTTTTGCAGTTCATATTTTATGCTGTAAATTGGAATGTTTTTACAAGTTCTATATTGTTTCAATTTTCGAATTGAATTGTGGTATTCGGGTGGATAATTTGGAACTAACATATGTTGAGAGGTTTGAATTAGTATTCTCAGTGCTAGTGACTTTTTGTCTATCTTAGAAGATTGAGTTAAAGTACAAAATTTATATTTGTGTTTTCTTTTGTTGGATACTTTGATTCGACTTTCTATGACAAGCGCGATTTTTGTCATTCGCATCTGCCTACATTGCTTTATAGAGAACTTTAAATTATTATACGATTACATTAGGTAGACATATATTTATTTAATATATTCCGTATCACATTCAATGTGATACATCTTCACGGGAAATTTTCTCTTGTTTTCCTATCAATTATGATCTAGAAATTCAGGAACGCATGTGAATTATTTCGGAAGAAATAAAAATGATAAGACTTTAAAACGATCAGTTTTCAAACCACGTGAGCCTAAGTCGAAACGTATATTACATTTTCTGTAAAGCTGCAATGTAAATGCTTAAATCCCAAGAATGTCATGTCACGCGAATGTGACCTAATGACACGTAATATTACAATTTTTAAATCCCTAGTTGAGAAGCTCAACTAATATTTCTTTTACAATATTGCCAAACAATTGAAAAGGGATTTAGGTCTCCAAAGATGTATGTGGTGTCATTCACTGTGGCAGAACTGCTTTCTAAATACCAAGCATATTCTTGAAACTGTTTGCCGTACTCGATGTGTAATTTTCTTATTTTATTTTGTTAACAATATTTTTTAAAGTGATATAATATTAACAAACTTGCATTATAGAATTGACCAAAATCAAAGATCAAGAGTACAATCGAGTTTTGACCTTTTTATAATCATGGAGCATAATTCTATCATTTTACAGTCTTCTCAGATAGCGCCGAACAATTTATATATAAAAATAAATAGATAGTTTTAGATAGATAAATATTTTGAGTGAAAGACTTCTCAACTATCTATACTTTAACGTTGATGCAATGGTTTTTGGAAAGGAATAATAATTCTATTTCTGATACTTTTGATTTTTCTTCTATAAGTTAGTTAGCTGTAAAATCTTCATTTCTAAAATGAATTGGCTTAAAGAAAAATGGAATGAACACCATTTCACCCTCACAGCAATATGATATACCGGGATATCCCATTTGATCCCCTTTGTCTCCCAGGATATCCGGGATGTTTATGGAACGTTTCTGGGATATTCAAATGTATCAAGTAGGATATGGAAAAAAATAACTCAATTTCTGCCTTGCTGGATATTTGATAGGTTATCCTTGGGAGATAAATAGGATCGAATTGGATATGCCGATAGATCATGTTGCTCTGAGGGTATGAACAATTGGAAATTAAAAATTTTCTAAAGGCAACAGTGTATATCGTAACTCATCACCTCATTCATCACTATATTCGTTAAAATAATGATACGTAGAAATTAAATATCACAGAGTACATGTACATGTCATCATAAAATTCTCTTGATTTCAACTTCCTTCTGAAATGCGACTCTTAGTTTTATTTTTAAGGAAGTTGATTATCAATATTTTGTAATATTTCTGCAAATGCTTATTTAGCTAAGAATTTGCTGGGGACTGTTTACAGTTAATTGTTTTGCAATAGCATTTATATACGTTGCACAAAATCACATGGGTATACGTAATGTTAAATGTAAGTGGGAAATAGCTTTTTTTATTGTGATAAATTAAAAATTAAATTTCCAGAGACAACTGTCTAATTTTGAGAAATCTAATAGGAAAAACTGGGGTCGATTTTTTAAAATACATATTGTACCAAATAAAACGTTGCTAACATATCAATGATAATATTGAAATCTAAATGGAAATTTAAGCCAATTTTTAAAAATTTCAGTATTTAAAAAATATTGAACATTTTATGTAATTAAGCTAGAGATTTATTTTTTTAACTGAACCCAGTTTTTATGGTTGAGATTTCTCAATGTTGTAAATGTGATGTTTATATATCATGCGATTAAGTTCCATGTACGGTGAATCACTATTGATATTTAATTCTATTTGTGTCTACGTTTTCTGCATAGTAATTTATGCATAAGATATAAAAAACTGTAAAATGTTTAACACAGCGTATTAAATTAGAGTAAATTTTTACAATCTGTTAAATATGGTACAATTTTAGATCCGGCATTTTTACAGAAAGGTCTATTTCAGAAAAGCAAAATCTTGATATAGTGTAATCAAATATTTTGAAAACACAATTTGTACGAAAGATTTGGAATACTCTGCGATTTTCGTCAATGATCTTACCGCTTCTATTAAATATTTAATACTTAATACGGAATTGTGAATCATGAAAAAAATGTCATCAGTCGTAATTTTGTAAGAAATTGGTGAAACTTATGGCTCTATAATAAAAGTGAAAATGTAGTTAAATTTACAAGACTGTATTTATTATTTATTAATCACGCGCAATCAGGTTTCAGTATGACCATGTAAGAGTTGGGAATTTGTCAAATACAAGAATTTTTGTAAAGAAACATTAACCACCTTAATATTTTGAAACGTTTGTGCTCGAATTATTAGCAGGATGTCAGCAGTTCAGAAAAAGCCTAAAAATCAAGGAAGAGTCATAGAATTTTATTGGTCAGGGAAAGTCAGGGATTAAAAAGAAATGGCGAAAGACAGGTAATTTCTGTAAGAAGCACATGTATGTAACTATACAGAATAATCAACGCTGCTTTTTGAAGATAGTCACGTTTTTAAATCAAAATATCATATTGAAGAAATTTCAAACTATTTTGAAAATTCAAAGTTATTTTGGAGAATTTTAAGATATTTTCAAGAGCTTTAAAAAGTTTCAAGAAATTTCAAAAGATTTTCAATGTTTTAGAGTATTTTTAAAAATTAAAAGAAATGTTTATGAGCTTATCAACTTGATTTTAATAATTTAATGTCATAGCTTGTTAGTGTTTTATGCTGAGAGGGTCACCAACCTTCAGTAGCGTTGTGTTAGATGGGAGTTCATATGATCTCATTTTTACATTCCCGGCCCTCCGGGGATATAGTTGAATGAAAAATATAATTTTTCATTTTCCATTTTTTTTCTGGCAAAAATTTGTTTGGAATTTTCGATTTTCTAAAAAAATTCAAAAAGTCGTTATGATAATCGTGTCGGGTGAGTAAGAAGAAACATTTTTCTTCTCTTGCCTTTTTTTTTATATGGTGCGTTATTTGGCTTAAAACGTTCGTTTTCGTGTGTTTATTGGAGTTTTGTAAATGCTATAACTCTGGTAAATTTTGGTTTTATCAACAAAAAAAGTCGTAAGGATAAATTGTTCGAATTTTCGAGTGCTATAAGCGGCTGCATATAAAATTTTCAAATTATGAAAAAAAATTTCAAAATGCTGTAACGTTTTGAATTTTTATCCGAAAGAGCTGGCTAACGAACTTGACCTTTAGTTTGTGACACTCTGAGAGTGTGCCAAAGGCGAATCGAATAGATTAATTTTTTAACAAGTTATTGTGCTCACAGCCTGACATATATGCATACAAAGTCTCAAAACGTTGACATTTGACCAAAAAGGGGGGGGGGGGGGGGAAATTTTGAATTTTTT
>JAAAKG020028186.1:0-19799 GCA_010014905.2 Druon quercuslanigerum | reverse complement strand
ACATCCTATCAGCCAAACGTCTACACGTTTGGCTAATAGGAACGTAATTTGTACAAATTAGGTTGAAAAATAGTCCCCATGTACGATTATCAACGTTCCGACCTAACCTTAAGTGGCGGAAGTGATAAACTTGTAAACGAATCCTTTGTTAAATAGTGTGTCGAGTGCACAACTCGGTAAAAAGTCTTGCATTCAAAAATATTCGAAAATTTCCTGCAAATCTTGCGTCCAATGGTAATGTAACAATTCTTGAATTTTCTTAAATACCGTTTCTACACCTAATTTATTTGCGCCATAATAACACGGAACATTTCAGGAACGTTGCCGAAACGTGTAAAATATCCGCCGCTTGGGAACTTTCAAAAGAGAAATGATCATGATTGTTATTATTATCATCTTACGATAGACGAGATAATTGTTGTTAAAAATAACAATAACGAGTTGAAATTGACTACCTAATCGTGGATTCAAAAACAAAGCTCATATACGGCTTTCTTACTGATTAAAACTTTTAATATCTTTGAATCCAAGCCTTTTACCGGCCAAGGAGGCAAACGTTTTTTTACCCATGCGTCTTTGCAATATGCCTCGTTATTGTAAGCCCATGTTGGTTAAAATTACTGAGATTGCCTGTTAGGTATAATACGTTTCTAAAACTTGGATCTTATAGTTTCTAACCTTTTAATTGCTTAAACGTCAATAAAATATGTTTTACATTTTTTTAAATATTTGTTATATCATGTTCAGATTTGAATAGCAAATCTGCTAAGTGAAAGGGCCTAAAAAATGTTTCGCCTTCAATTCAATCAACATTGCGTCCAGCAAAGATCTACGACAAAATTCTCGTACAATTCCCGCAAGCTTTTTGAAAAATCCAGTATATATTTGTTTTCAAAATTGTTTTTTTTTGTATAAAAAATTTTCGTGAAAACTTGTGTTTTTAAAAAATAGGGTGGATAATTGAAACGAAATAGGTACAGGACAACCAAACCAAGAGTTCCACTCTTTGATTGGCAAATTAAATGAATTCCTCAATTCTGGAACATATTGTATATGTACTGTATAAATTACATTTCGTTCTGCAACTTTTTTCTATGATTTTTGTGGGGAAATTATACGTTTCTTGTAAATTGGCAGTGATTATTAAAGGAATTTTACAACAAACGAATGAAATTTACAATGAACATGTAATTTTTCCACAACAATCATGGGACATAAAAATACCAGTGATTGTTGTAGCAATTTTTCTCCAAAATATAACTGAAATAAAAATTTAATTTTACAACGTTTATGTAAGCTTCCAACTATTAGTGTAATTTCATACTTGGAGTGTAATACGTTTTACAGCAGCGATGTAAAATTTAAACATCCTTGTAATTCCGCTGTTGAAGGCTTGATAGCGTTGCGCGTCCATGTTTAGATCATCTGTTACTATTATAATCGATAACCTGCGAGTGAAATCAGTGCAAGGTTTTGCAAAATTTTGGCGGCATTGTCGGCATTCGGATATATTTTAGAATTGAAATCGTGGCATTCTGCGACCATGTTTTAGCTTTAGATCATGTTAGATCTTCTGTTATAACCTATAACCTTCGAACCACATGCACTGCAAAATTGTTTCAATGTCATTGCACATGCGCAACCTTATAGGTACGGCGTTTTACATCATCACTGGAATTTCACAAGGCGAATGTAAAATGCCATTCTTCCGAAACTGCTCTTTACCACCTGTGTGCGATTTTACACTATCCTCTTATTTCTACCTAATTTTGTTAAAGTTCTCACCGTAATCACTAAGATTTTTATGTCCTATGATCTTTGTGGTAAAATTACATGTAACTTTTTACAGTGTAGTTTTTATTTCGATATGATGTGCAACCTTTTCAAATTGCAATTTGAAAAAAAGTCTGGTATAGAAATAATTAAAGATTTTTTCAAATCTTCTAGTACGAAAGAGATTTTTTATAAAAGAATGGAATTTACAGGTAAAGTCAGCAATTACCTACACATTGAATATAGCGATGCAATTGTTTAAAATAAATGGAGATTAAAATATTCGTTGTATTCTTCTTGTATTATGTTCTCCAATTACTTTTCACTATAATGATAATGGAGAAATCAAGTATCAAACTATTTTCCATTTTTGCTTGTAAAAAACAAGACTCCATAGCAGTTTATGTATTTTTGGGATCATTCAATAAATTTCTATCAATGCCTCATTCAAATATTTGTGAATATATTTATTTTTCCGACGGAACTTCTCCACGATTCTGAAATGTGAAAAACTTTTTAACGATTTATCTTTATCAACAACACTGCAGTCGTTCTGCAATATGACATTTTTATTCAAAGCTGCAAGGAAAAGGTCCTTTAGATGGACACTTTTTCGTATCTAAAACACGAACAAAAATATGTGAGGTTTTATTTTTCAGTTGTATATATTATATGGAATGACCCATTTAATAGTGTTCTATGAAAAATAATTCCTGTTAAAAAGACCTTTGGGTTTAACAAAAAATTAAAAAATAACACCTTAGAAATCAGTAATCACAAGATATTTTTTCTGATACAGTTGAGTACTTTCTGCTAATATAAATTCGTTAAAAATTGGATACATGTAGAACCCACAAAATTTTAAAGCAGCAGTGCAAGTGCGCTAAATTTCGTCCAAAAATTCTATTGCACAGTTATTGGTCAGAGTATTAGTTGCAGATGAAGTTTTTATTTCTTCAATAAATTAAGTCTTCGAAACAAAAGAAAAATAATTCACTGTATACTTTTCACATTTCAGGTAATTCTTATTTCTACTGGCCTATATTTTCAAACTCTAAAATTGAGACTAAATTCTAGGAGATGAAATTTTCAATTCACGCGCTTACAAGATAGCGACCGCTCCACGCAACCATGCTCATGAATACTATCAAAATAGCAGGATGTCATATCTGCTAACCGGACAAAACTTTACTCGTACGACTAACATGCTACCAAAGTAAAGTTTGCAAAAACTCGCTGCCCTCCAAAAACTTCTGATGTATCCCATTGACATAAAAATTTTACCATCAACATCAAAGTCGGTCAGATTACTAGCTATTGCTCAACATCACCACTAATAAGCATTAAAAACGCGATCATATGAGCTTAGAAATTCAAGGAGACGAAATTTGGCGCATCTAACCTAAATTTGTAAAATACTACTAATAAGCTATTAAAAGTTATTTGAATATTTAAGGGTTTTCTACTTATCAAAATACAATAGAAGAAGTTGACACGTTTAAGGAATAGAGAATATTTTAAAAGGAATGACTTAAAAACCAATGAAAATGGCTATATGGAAAACATGCTTCTTTTCTGTTTTTTGATTCTTTGGGCTTGTAAATTCTCTCTAATGTATTTTTGTAAGTAAGAACCCCTCGGGTGCCCACAATAGCTTTGTTTACCCCCTCCCCCCTTGAAAACACGCCACTGCTTGCACGTGAAGCAGACGTAATGTGGCCGCTTACAGCCCATACGCTCTGCGCCGACGGGTAGACATGAAACTTTATGCCCGATAGAGAAAATTATATTTACCTTTAAAAAAATTAAATCTCTGTACCCCACAGTCTCCCTGTTGCTAAGTAAGCCATTTCTTCCTTTCATTTATAATTAAAAATTTTCAAGAACACCAAGTATCCTTTACCTGCTACACACGCTTGTTTTCAAGGAGGATAGGACACAAAGTATGGTGGCATATTCACACTCGTCAAAATAACAGTTTTTACGCCCTTCATATGCAATGTACTATTGTTAGCTCAGCTAGATGTCAAATTTTGTTCGTAATGAATTTTCATCAGCAAAAAGTCCGCAATATATCCAAAAAACCTCTTGCCATTTCTAAGGTGTTATTTTAATATTTTTTGTTGAAAACATCGGTATATACAAAAGGTAGTTATAAAAATGAAGAGTGGCACTGCATAAAGATATAAGAAAATGGAATATATACAGGAGGGTAAAAAACCAGCGTGTAAAGTGGAATTCGCAATTATAAGAACAAGAAAATATTTCCGAGCTGATTTATGTATTGCTAAATCAATACCAAAAAAATTTGATTAAAAAGAATCTTTCAGTTATGGTTATATATATTCCATAGTTTAAAATATCGGGTTGAATCTTTTTTGCGTCGTCCATGTCTACTTAGTTCAATGAATCTTGATTAAAAGTGTAATTTTTACAAAACTAAAAACTTGTTTCTGAGATCTTAGTGTACTTAACACAAGACACAAAAGTGCCGCAGTTTGACAGACACTTCTTCGCTATTGAGTACTGATAAATAATTATTTTTTCAAAATATAGTTTCATGACAGAAAGCTTTGGTATTGAATGAATATGAAAATTGATATACGATAAAACTACTATAAAAAGTGCCTTACGTCGTTATGTACAACAACCCTTCAAATTATGAAAATAATCATTTCCTCAGACGCATTATGATAATGCGCAAAACCTAAAATTAAGCTATTTTTTAGTAATAAACTTTTATTTGCGTAACGGCTCAAATAAATAAAGCTAGTATTTTTTCGAGCAGTACTTTCTTTTCAGTTTCAATTTCAGTTGCCAGATTTTCTCTTTCTTATTATGAAGTTATGTTTCTTATATGAAGGTTAGGTTTTATCTTTCCGAATCGTTTGAACAACCCCAAGCCATTTTACATGGTTAGTACGAAATTTAATAAATATACGATAATGCAAACTTCAAAATAGGTTTCCATCCTACTCTTTAGGAGAAAAAATTCCCGCTTAAGAAATTAATTCCCGTATTTCCCGTACTATTCTCGCTTTTCGCGATTTTTTTTCAAACACTGGACACCCTGATTAATCAGAACGGCTACTAAACTTGTTTTATTTAAAAAATTATATATATATATATATATAAGATAAAATTAATGTGACCCTAGCTTGAATAATTGTATTAATATAGTTGCATGAGGTAATCAAATCAAATTAAAAAAATTGTTTTGAAAAGATCTTTTGTACAATTTCATGCGGGGCGACTACGTTTTCTTTTTTAGTGTAACAGCGCTTCTTCTACTTCTACTTCTTCTACTCAGTGAGTTGTTCTCCCAAAGCGGGCGCTCTGTTCACCAAAAGGAAGTGTGCTTCTGCACTTGACTTGGGCTGGCTCTTCGTGCTCGTTCGTTGAAAACCGGCTTTCTGAAATTTCTTTCCATGTAAATTTTTTTACTTTTTTGATTTAATGAGACCTTTCTAAGTTTATTTATATATATGTAAAAAAGCGTTTTACAGGTCACTAATACATTACACTTTTTTATTCGTTCATGAAAAAAATATTCAAATAAATCAAAAAAGGATATGAAACAATTTATAATTAATATTTTGTTTACTTTCCGATGTGTGGGCGTAGTGGCTTATTAAAATACATCGAGAACTTTGCTACATAATAATTTCAGCTTTGATAAAATAATTAAATTAAATTAAATATTTTCGTGCTTTAAATTTTGTACCATTTTTTTCTCTAAAATAACACAATGAACTCAAATTAACGAAAGACTCTGAGATTAGATTAAAATTATTAGTAAGTCCAAAAGTAATTTATCGAATATTGAGAAACAACCCTATTATCTTCCAATTTATCGATCTTTTCACAAATCGCAGTTTCACATAATAAAAGTAAATAGATTAGGAAACATCCTATTAGGCCTCTGAAGTATGCGCACAAATAAAAGCTCTTTTATAAGATTTGTGCCCTTATCGGGAAGTAAATGCGATGACTTAGGCATGGGGTTTCAATAAGGTACATGCGGTTTCCGAACAAACTAAAACGTGTAGTCTATCAGGATTAGTGATAACTGGATACTCTTGAGTGGAGTAGAAAATAGAATCAGTTTCGTTTTTTACATTCTGATCATTTATGATTGAGAAAGTATTAGAATTGATCTAAATTTGTCACTACAATAATAAAATTTCGAACCAAACGACGCCAAATACGAAAAAAAGTCGTAAAGAAAAATTATATATAGCTTTTGAAAAATCCTATAAAACTTCTTTTAAGCATTTCTTATTAGCAAAATACAGAAAAATGTCTTAAAAAGGATTGCCGTTTTTTATTTATTTTGAGGAAGTTCAGATAATACCCATTTACAAATGTCTGTCAAAACTCAAATGCGTATCGCGAGTGTCACGATGAGAATATGTACCGCAAATCCTACAGAGTTTTGAGCAACTTAATCTTTAATTATACTTAATTAATTAGAACATTCATAATATGAAGAGGCATGTAAACAATAAGATCTGAATCTAAATAGCACTAATTTAATATCTATTTATAGTGTAGTAAACAAAATTTAATAATAAATACTGCATGCTGCGTACGGTAGGGTTGGTAAAATAATATTACACGAGGGATGAGGAGACGCTTCTGTCTAGTTTGTTTATTTTATTGCAAAAAGTCGAACTGCTAACATATAGACTTTATTTCACATACATAGGAACTCTAAGTTCACTTTTCATAAGAAATAACAGTAACTTAATCTTTATATGTGCTTACCAGAACTTGATTCCATATTGCATGGTTCAGTAGATATTAGAACCACACTTTTTGATTCACCGAAACCTCGTTTTTTACTAAAAACATTTTTTTTGATAAAGCTTCGATGCTGGGTAAAATAGATCAAGCCATTCGAAAGTTCATTTAATTATATTTCAAATTGCCTATTTGTCATTAAATTTCGGTGGATATAGTCCCGGCAACCATCTGAAATAAGTTATTGTACCATATTCGAGCGCTTTTCTCTAAAAAAACTCCAAAGAAAGAACGTAATCTTTAGGCTAATTGTTAAAAATGTATTGTTTAAGTAGCGTTCTGGCTTACCATCCTTAAGGCAATTAAAAAAGTCGATTTATTTCATTAGCGTTGGTTCTGTGCTATACTAATAAATGTAAGTCATGACACGAGGTCGACGCACATATTTCCGAAAGATTAGGAATAATATTAAAAATAAATACATTAATTTAAGTATTCGATAAGTTTCTCCAACTCAGTACTTCGACTGGAATGATGCTTACGTTACTATTAACTTTCTAACACCTTTAACTAGTATCACCGTTGAACTGCAGTAGACATCCTACTGCCCCAAAGTAACCCTGTAATCATACAAAAACAGAGAACTTAGAAAAAAACAAATAAACCAAGTCAGGAGAAATCTGAGGTCCTTTCTCAGTTTTCAAACATTTTCTCGGATTATTTAAATTTCTTAATTCAAACCTTAAAAATCAAACAACTAATAATTAAGTTAATAGAAACTTTAGAGACGACAACGCCAAAACTGTTAATGGTTTTTAGAGGCGACTAATAAGATTCTAATAAAATTAAGGGCAACGGTAGAAGAAACTGCGGACGCAGAGATAAATAAACATATAGTACTAGAGTTAAATAAATTAGATTCTACGACAAAAAGAGAAATAGTAATTACTCCTTTCCAAAATAATAATATAACTGATCAAAATTATCAAAACAATATAACTAGGCAAGCATTCAATAATTTAGAAGTTACAGATGATATAATAGAAAATGTCAATTAATTGAAACGATCTTAGATATAGAAAAAAAATGCAACAAAAATCTATATTAAACGAAATTATAAACTAACTAAAAATCTAATTTGAATTTCTTGAAACATTATTTAGAATCAGAATCGATCTTTAATAATATTTTAGATGTCATAAATGAAAATACTCAAAATCCTAGCTAGAAATATCATTATAAATCATCTAGATGAAAATTATCACTAACGAATTTTATAGATAAAAGAGCCAAGACGTATAACAAGAAAGAGCATCAGCATTTTATCAAGCTGTTTCCAGGGTAGTACCTACAATTCATCCAACAGATTCATTAAGGAGACAATCAGAATTTAGACAAAATGTAGTTAGAATAAATAAAATTATTTTTGGAGAGGTGCCTTATATGTAATAAATAAGGACATAGTCCAACATCATGTCAACTTAAATTATTTCATCTATGACTTTTTTGCTTATAACAACAGGTAATGGACCTGAATATGAATCAAAGTATGTCCCTAGAGTTGGAAAAATTTATAGGCACAACACAAACATTAAGAGGTGCAACTAGATGTAGCGCTAGAGGTGATTGTAAAGGATACTTGAAAGGCGAGATAAGTAAATAGAGTAAACGAATAACAACCCTAATAATTTGACACATAGTATTTTAATTAGAATATTGACTTCGGAGGGAGAAGAATTTTTGCGCAATACAAGATATATGTTGGGTAAAGATGAAAAAGTTTGTTACATCAGGTCGGACCAACGAAAAGAGTTTATGGGCGGGGGATATTAGAAAAAAATAGGAAAAGAAGGTATAAAAGCTGAATCAATGTTCACAATAATATAAACCAAAATTAAATGGAACAGCAGAAATATTCAATAGAACATTAAAAGCAAAAATTAAAGCACTGATGTTTGATTCGGGATTGCCAATGAGCATGTAGGAATTAGCCGCAGAATCCGCTGTACACATTTACAACAGAACACCACACGAAATAATAGAGTTTGAAATCCTACTCAATCAATTTGTACTAGGAATCAAATGTTTCAAAAAATTAGAAGATTTGGTTGTATTTATTTAAAGTTCCTAAAATAAAAATAACATTCGCGGAAAGAGCCATAAAATCTACTTTAGTAGGATAGACGGTAACAGGATACATATTGTGGCATCCAATAACAGGAAAGGTTTTAGAGTTGAGATATATCAGGTTTAATGAAGAACAAATTAGAATGGGACAAAGCAATCAGAGAAGAATTTTGAGAAATGGGGAAAAACAGTTTTTGGAAATTTGTAGACAGACCGCCAAAAAGTAGAGTAAACATTATAAACTTGATTTTGTTATTTAAAAGGAAAATAGACAAGAAAAATTTAAAGCTGGACTAGTACTCAGAGGCTTTGAAGACAAGAAAGAATACGAATTACAAGAAACCTACGCTTCAGTATCAAGATTACCTTAAATTAGATCAGTATTAGCTATAATAAAAAAATATGACTCAGGAGCGAAAGAATTACATGTAAAGACAGCCTACTTAAATGGAAAATTAAAGGAAAAATTCACATGACACTAATATAGGAATTAAAGTGTAGCTACAAAACCAGAATTAATAAAGTATGCAAATTTGAAAGAGCAATATACGGATTAAAAAATAGCGGTAAAAATGGAATAAAAGATTTTCAGAAGAAGTTTTAAAATTAGGACTAGAGCATGATCTACATGAACCATGTTTGTTTACATGGAGAAAACAAGAGAAAATGGCTGTATTAGTATTATATGTAGATGATGTGTAGTCTAGGAGCCAGAGGAGGGGTCCGTGGCCAATGGGGGTAACGGGCTCCACCCAAGTGTTTCTTATGTATTTTGATCTCCTGATGACGAATTTCGAGGGTGGATTGTCCAAAAGTTAAGAGGTAATTAGTTATTGACAATTTAATTGTTTAAACGGCCACAGTTAGTTTGTTTGAAAAAACCGACGCATTCCCCGTGAGATGAGGAATACATTTCCGGTGTCATAATAACAATAAGTTTTCAAACAAACTAATTGCGGCCGTTTAAACAATTAAATTGTCAATAACTAATTACCTAATAACTTTTGGACAATCCACCCTCGAAATTCGTGATCAGGAGGTCAAAATACATAAAAAACACTTGGGTGGAGCCCGTTACCCCCATCGGCCATGGAATCGGCCATGAAAGATTTAGGTGAAGCAAAGATTTTTCAGGAAGAAATATTCAGAGATATAAGAAAAATAGGATAATGAAAATACAAGAGATCGATTACATTAAGAAAATATTAGAGAAATTTAAAATCGAAGATAGCAAAGCTCAATACACACCAATGATAACTCAGCAAATTAAAAACAAAGTAACTGGAAAGGGGAGTGAAATACAGGATACCATCAAGAAGAAAGTATCATTTAGAGAAGCAATCGGGAGTTTCATGTATTTATCAGATATTACAGATACACCAGTTATTACCAGATATTACACAGGCAGTAAATTACTCAGCAAGGAAACAAGTTAATTTGGATATTTAAGAGGAACGGTAGAAGTATGTTAAACATATAGAGCGACATTAGATGAGCCAGACATGATAACTGACGCTAGCTTTAGAGATTTGGAAGATTGAACACCTACGGGAGGACACATAATTAGATTATACAGCGATTTAATAGCATGGAGAAGTCACAAAAACTCTGTGATAGATTTGCTACAATAAAAACGACTCGTCCCTCGAGGGGTCCCGAAGCCCCGAGCTACAAAGCTCAACAATCAGTTAGTCGGGACTCACTTTTGAGTTAACCAGTTCGGTTCTAATCCTTTGCCAGTTTGTCTCGTGCCAAAGTTTTGCCATCTCGCTCTCCACACCACCAAGCCGTCAAGACCACTGGTCGTCACCTCGCCTCGCCACGAAACCGAGACATCTCCTTAACTCCCGGGAAATAATCATCCATCTCGAATCGCCACCCCCCTCACTATAATGTAAGTGGCTAATAAACGTATGGCGTATTATTTAACCCGTTTTTTTAATTGCGTCTAAACCCTTCTCTCGATACACCAACTCCCAATTTCTCTGCCCGGTTTTACCTCGTAACACTTGGCGCCCAACGTCAAATCACACATCTTTCCAATCACAAATAGTAAACCTGCCGAAAATAAGATATGCAAATTAAAACTCACAAATTTCAAGCATGCTATTGATTCCACTTGCCTTGCCATTTTATAATTGATTTTTAAGTTTACAATGATCTCTACATACTCATGATTGATAAATGCCTCTAATTATTACCCTTTAAAATGATAGTGATATTTATATACGAATATCGTATTAGGTACACGTGTATTGTCATCCAGAGGCTAAACCAAGCACGCGAAGAAAACCATAAACGGAAATTAAAATAACAATTTATTTATGCGTTAATAAAAATCAAAATTAACTCTAGCTTCAAAGAAGTACAACTATGATTGAAACAGAAAAAAAGAAAGAATTTATCGAACATATTGATATTCTCTTTAAGTAATTACAACTTATTACTTCAAAAATAAAAACTAAAAAGCACAGATGGCTAGGGGAATAACATAATCTAAAAAAAGCATCATAATTTCGTTTCTAGCCAAATATTTCAATCGCGCAACGAGGCAACACGTTTAGGCGCGCAATTAGGTCCGCAACAATTTAATATCGAAATAAAAGCTTAATTAGAATAAATTCCAATAAATTCAAATGACCTCATTGGAATTAAAATAAAATTTTGAAACCGCTTATAGGAATGTATTATAAGGTGTACCATTTATACAAATTTGAAAAAAATTAAAATTAAATAAAACTCCGATCAGGTAAAATTAATAATAAAATGACTAACCCAACTGTAGTTGAAAACAACCATGACAGCTTAGATTTAGAAGGTGCAGCAGCACTTCAAATCCAAAAAGTTAGCATAAATAACGGTGCAACAACACCTACAAAAAATAACCCGGTCTCAAATACACCAAAAACACAAGAACAGTATCCAAAACAACCAATAGGCCCGTAGGCCATGGTACAGGTTTCGCACGCTTCGCTTAAAACCCTAAAAAAACTTTCGGCACACCTATAGGAAAATATAACCTAACGAAGTTAGGTTATGTTTGAAAATATTGATTGAAAATATTGACTGTTATTCTTTTTTTGAAAACAAAACACGATTTATTTTAGAAACGGACGAACTTTTAAAAAGTGTAGAGATAACGAATTTATGAACCAACAAAAGGAAGATTTTTTTAAAGAAAGGGAAGAAAGACCAAACAACTTACAAATGAGACTAGACCCACCAGCAAATAGTTCCTTTCAACACAGAAGGAAAATAATAGAACCAAATATTAGGAAAAATAAAAACGAATATCATAACAGACATTCCGTCCGATTTAATTTAAGGGAACATTTACAAGGAACTCGACAAATTTCTTACAATAACATTGAAAGTCACAGCAAATCAAGAGACAATAATTTAAAACTACAAAACTCTGATGACATTGAAATATTACAGCACAGAATTGACTCAAACCAAAACAGAACACGTAGACTCTTGATAACAAATTACAAGCGAAACAGACATTCACGAATACACGTTAACAATTCAGAGACAGATTGCGAATCAGACAATTATACAAATAATCAAACAATTGAAGCAACTTATTTTCCTTTACGCATGATACAAACGCCGTTTCAAATTATTGGCAATTGGCCTACTAAATTCAAAAATAATAAAGACGATAGTCAGGCGCATTTCATTCATTAACTAAAAAGATTTAAAAGGAATTATAAAATAGTTGATCGGAACATTCTAGAAAACTTAGATGCATTAATAATCGAAGATACAGAAGATTGGTGCGCAATAAATAAAAATTCCTGGAGATCCTTATCGGTTTTCACCGAAGATTTTAAAAACGCTTATATCGATGAAAAGTTCTCGGAAGGCATAAAACAAAAAATTAAATTTGTAATAAAAAAAGAAACCAAGACATCCATTCGTACTTAACGGAAATTAGAACATTTTTACTAAACTATATCCGAGAAAAAGCCGTGAATCAGAATTATTTACAACCTATAAAAACTTTCGGATTTAATACAAAATATACATGTATTTTTAAATAAATATTGAAACTATTGAGCACTCAGAAGATTTAAGTAAAGGATGGGAAACTGAGCTAGCCAAGTCAAACATTAAAGGGCAAGTATTACAAAATACAGATCCTAAAATTGAGGACAAAAATGAATAAAAACGTAACAATAATAACGGGAATAAAAATAATTGATAAAATAATACAGATTTT
This sequence comes from Druon quercuslanigerum, assembly GCA_010014905.2. Lineage (NCBI taxonomy): Eukaryota > Metazoa > Arthropoda > Insecta > Hymenoptera > Cynipidae > Druon > Druon quercuslanigerum. Next base: position 6,931 of record JAAAKG020028186.1, on the reverse strand, counting down.
AGGAAAAATAAAAATGATTGAAATTATAACGAAAATGGAAACCAAAATAATGAGAGTAAAAAGCAAAAGAGAGATCGATTTCCATTCTCACTATTTGAATTTCCATCCCGACCTGTTTTAAATCAATATCAACATATGTCAGACCTAAATTCAGACCTGCATTACCACCTGGTTTGCAAACTAGATTTCAATCAAATTTCCAACCTAGATTACAAAACAATAGAACAAGATATTCATTCAATTCTTACAACTAAATTTTACCAACGTTTAACTATATCACATTCGGCTCAATTCAAGATCAAAACAACTTAATGATCGAATTCTCAACAAAAAAAGCAGGAAATACTTCAGGAAATAATAATAATGATTATAAACAAAATTTCCAAAAACCAAATTACAGGAACAAAAATCAAAAACGGAATAATAATTCTAACAAGGATTCCCAAAATTAAATAAATTCCGTTTCAGATGCAAATCAGAATCTAAATTCGTGCATAAAAAATAAAACAAACAATAGGAATTGTTATCATTGTGGATTAGCGAGCCATTTTAAAAGAGAATGACCATATTACGCATACACCGAGGCAATCTGGAAGGGCGAGTATTAGGACCAAATATAGTACAATCTAATAGGAAAACGCCACAATTCTTGAATTCGGATAAGGTTTAAATGACAGACGCGCGTTTCCATCTAATGAAAAAATTCAAAAATAACTTATTCCGGATTTTAGTTTTTACGGTTTCCACACATTATTACGCTGGCAAAGAAATTCAGGAAAATTTTATTATAATAACAAATATGAATGCGAATTCAAAGATAGCAATTCTAATTCTTGGCAAAGTAACAAGGGTACTATTCAGAAAACAGCGATAATACCAGGTGAGCCCAAAAGTTGAAGACATAATTTATCAAACAGTTAATAAATTATTAGAATAGGATATACTAATAGAAACATCTTGTTCTGATTAGTCAAACCCTATAGTTATGATAAAAAATCAGAGAAAGCTTATAGATTCTGTTTAGATTTCAGAAAGGTTAATAATATTACAAAAAAAAACCTCTACCCAATCCCACTCTTGACAGAAATATTGGACACTTTAATATCAGTAAAATTTATTTCCAAAATTGATCTAAAATTAGCTTATTTGCACATCGAACTAGAAGGAAGTTCAAAACCAATCACAGATTGGTTTTGAACCACCACAAAAGCTCACAGTCCCTGGAAAGGGCATGTGTCAATATAAAAGGATGCCATTTGGTTTAAAAAGTGCTTTAGACACTTTACAGGAGCTAACGGATCAAATTGAATAAAATAAATGACGCCAATTTAACGATCAGTCCGGACAAATGTGAGTTCGGCTGCTCGGACATTAAATATTTAGATTTTAAAATTAACGACAATGGACTCCAAATAGATGACGAACAAATTCAAACCAATATTGTAATTACCTAAATCTAAAAATATTAAACAATTACAGCGCATAATAGGGATGGTAAGTTGTTATAAAAAATTCTTCCCACACTTTTCCGAAATAATAGAACCGATGAACAAATTACTTAAAAAGAAAAACAACGGGATTGAGAATTAGAACAAGATGAGGCATTGCTAAAAATGAAAGACCTCCTAACATCAGCAATTTCAACGCGAAACCAACGGTTTCTCGGAAATCTTGGTACTCGCCATTTTAAAAAGAATGCCTAGCGATAGTTTGGGCCATACGAAAATTAAGGCCATTTTTAGAAGGTTATGATATTAAGTAATCACGGACCACTTAGCTTTAAAGCAGCTCCATAACCTAAACAACCCCACTGGCCGATAAGCCAGATGGGCACTAGAACTTCTGGAATATGACTAAAAAGTCATATACCGCAAAGGTAGCTCAAATTTCGTCCCTAGTGCTCTGTCGAGATCAGGAGAATCAGAAAAAAATATAGTGTTCGCATTAGCGTGTAGCGTAGAAAACCCAAAAGCGGATATTAGTGATAAAACAGACGACTGGTACTCCCCTAAAATTAGACAAATTACAAAAAGACCCTAATAATACGAAAAAACGCGAATCAGAGTTTCGCAATTCTATTATTACAGAACTGACCCACTACAATCTACTCTACTACCAGACTCAAAAGCTTGGAAATTATTCGGAACCCCAAAACTTTAGACGACAAGTGTTACGGAAAAACCACAACGAAACCCAGGCAGTACATTTAGGCTCAGAGAAAACTTACGCGGTAATTTCCGAACATACTACTTGACAGGGGTATATTCGGACGAGATCAAATACGTAAAAAATGCCAGACATTTCAAAGAGTAAAAACAAGTAATCAAAGTAAGATAGGATTCATGGGAAAACGGTAATCGAAGAAAAATGGGCCATGGTAGCAGCTGATATTATGGATCCGCTACCAAGTTCTAAAAAGAGAATTTTGCCATAAACTTATACCACAAATAATATACATAATACCCAACTCTTTCTGTAATAACAGACCCTGGAGATATAGACAAAACTACTAGACTATAAACGACGACGGAAAAACATTAGAAAAGGAGGTTAGACATAGACTTCCAGATTATACAGGAACAAGATAGAAAACTGGATCAAATTTAAGGCATGTACCCGCACCCTCGCGCGGGGGGGGGGGGGGGGCAGGTGTGTAACAGATCCGTTTCACTAAAAGCGACTCGTCGCAGCCACCTGCGAAAGGGTTATCGTACCGCGACCGAGAGTAGGCGGAACCCCCCGGTGGGTCCCGAAGCCTCAAGCTACAAAGCTCCCTAATCAGTAAGCTGGGACTCGCTCTCGAGTTAAGGGATTTGACGGTATGCAGTCGCAGCCAAAAGTTTGGCCTGTCTGGATGCCTCAGTAGCACGGTAGTTTCTCTGTGGCGCATCGAAACTTTTGCTAAAGTACATCGAGATCTGTACCCTCAACCTTACAGACTATGCACGCAACGGTCACACGAAGGCTACCACGTGCCACTGTATTCTTTCTGTTTGTGTGGTACGGTGAACGACGGAGCGGGAGCGAGGTAGAGTGCAGTGTTACCACATTAACACTTGTCAGTCTCTCGTGAATGAAAAATTACGTCAAATTTGTTGTTTCGATTGGATTTTTGGCCAAAACTATGTGTGTGAAATTGTCCGTTATTCGCTTGTAATGTTCATAATTTTGCTATTTACTTTTAAATAGGTGTTTCTTTACTTGTACTTTTAAGTGTTCTGTGTAAGGTACAGGCATAAACAAATGTAGAGTTTGGCTATTTTTTAAAGAACAGGCTCAATTTGTCTACGAGATCAATTAAAAATACCTTTTTGATAACTTTTTCTACGAAACATTCCAAATTTACGAGAATTTATAATGATTCGAACAATTTTAATTAAAAAATTTAAAGTTTGGATTTTTTCAACAAATAGGTTCAATTTATGCAGAATCCATTAAAAATAAACTTGCTATAACTTTGTCGCTACGATACTTTCCAGATAGACAATTGATTTTTCCACAGAAACTTTTTTTGCTCAACTGTGTGTCGTGGTTAATAGTTTTGGAATCACTGGTCTAAACCTCACTGAAGCAAATGCGTGAAAACTGTTAGAAATAGTAGAATCTGAGCATTTTAAGCAGGGGCGGATCCAGCGAGGGGCGAGGGTGGGCGATCGCCCCCCCTGAGCCTACAAATATTTTAGCAATTACCGCCAAAAATTTCCTTTTTTTTCTAGAATTTCAAGATAATATTTCTACGATCGCCCCCCCTCAGGTAGCTGGCTGGATCCGCCCCTGATTTTAAGACTTTTAGGAGATCTGTTCAGAGTTTTATTCCCCTGGAAGAGTTCTATAAAATAGAATATAAGTATGGTCAAATGTAAATTCCATGAATTGTGGTGTCTCCTTACCAGTTGGGCATTCAATGAGAGTGACCAAATTCCCCTCTTGATCTCTGCCCTAAACTATATACCGCAACCTACCTGCGTATAATTAACTTTGCAATTTTTACGGCCTTTTTCACAGAAAATATTGTATAACTCTCCGATTATATGACGTTTACATATTTAGTTTAAACAAATTAAAACTAAATGCGTTTTTAGCCATTTTTTTTAGCAACAACGTAGGACACGAACTTGAGGTTCGAGAAACATGCAACAGAGCTTGAAAAATATCCACAGCCTATCTTGGGGTTTAACAGTTACTTTTTCTGCCAGTTATCACTCTTTAAGCGTAGTAAAGACGCAAGTTCAAAGCTCAAAATAAAATGTGTTTTGTTAACTTACTTAGAAAAAGTTGGGTTGAGTATACGGATTTTCGAACAAAAATATAATATCTGCTAAAAACCGAGAATGGAAAAGTATAAAAATGAGTGGAAGTGGGAAAGAGGCCGATAATGCTGCCAGATAGAAAAAACTCACCACCACAAAGGTTATTTATCAATTCTTTTTTGGAGACATGAACGTTAATCCAAATGCACTCGCGGGAACGCATATTCTTTTCTTTTCACTGCATTTCCTATTTTGCACATAATAGCCGGATATCATGCAAAAATCGTAAACAACAGCGATAAATACGATAAATTTTATCAAACACGTTCCGGTACAAAAACTCCCGCGCTGCGATCGAGCACTCAGTTGACATCTCAAAGAGCTTATTCTCTTTTTAGAGTTTATGCCTCATCGTATTTGATTAAATTCAACGTCTTTATGAGTATTGCTTCCGATTATCGCATGGAATCTGATTTTTACGCAGAAAATAGGAAATGCGACGAAAATAAAAAAATACTTCTTCGCACGAGTGGATTAACACTGGCGCTTTTATATTCAAAAAAGTATGCAGAGATAATCCTTTTATTTCCATACTTTTATACTCTTTCTTTTTAGCAGATATTATCTTTTTGTGTAAAAAATCATTTACATACCCCAACTTGTGCATTGGCGAAAATCCTCCCGGAGTACAGGACAGTTTTTAGAGTGCCGTTTCAAAATCTAAATCTATTTGACTTCATTCAGTGTCTTCAGTATCCAGTAACATGATAATTACGTCCACAAGGCGCATGAATATTCCCCAAATTGCATGTAACATTTTTATTTCATAAATAATATTTGACATCATTCCCATTTAACCTTGTTTCTATTAATCCGAATTGCCATTTTTTATAAATTATATTTTACCGAATTTTGATTGACCGGAATTGTCATTCGACAAAATATTTGTTATCGAATAACAATTTATAAATTTATTCCACATCAAGAAAATTTACTGAAAGAACATTTTAGGAGGGTTAAAGAGAAAACGTTCAAATCATGGAAACAATATAGAGTAACAACGGTGGGATAAAATTCATAACTTCAATCGCAAAATACAGGCTGAAGGGGTTCTCAAGAATGCAGCGAGCCCGTTATGGAAACAGGCAAGCGAATGGATTATCAAAAGAATTATCGCAGTGAAGATAATAGTGGAAATCATTACTTAAATGGAAAAATAAGATCGCAACATGAAAGAAATATATATCAAAATTTAGAATATAAGAGTCGAGGTACTCAAATCAAATTAATCGATAAGGGACCAGCATTATAAAATATATCATAACTTAGGGTATAAGGGTCGAAGTACGCAAATTAAATTAATCAATAAGGGGGAAATCTCAATAGTATAAAACATAATAATTTAGGGTATAAGGGTCGAGATACACAAATTCAAGTTGCCGATCAGGGGTTAAACTTATAATATATAGCATAATTTAGGGTATAAGGTTATTGGTACACAATTATAAGTAGGTCGCAAGAAAAGGGTCTATGTTAGATATCACAAAAACAGTTATGATTCGCCATTACAAAACGGTATTCGTTCTCAATATCAAAAGGCTTCTGGGTCTCATAGAACAAGGTATTAGGCTCGTAATGCATTTCGTTACCAAAAGGGTTTTGACTAGGCAAAAGATATTGTACCGCAATTACAAAAGGCATTGGGGTCTCAAAATTATATAGGTGATACTACCTAAATTAATTCGGCCAATAATAAAAGGGTAATGCAAAACGATTCACAATATTGAAAAAAAAGGTCAATACATCGGGGTCTCAACATATTATAAAAGGTATTGGGAGTTCGAAAACATTACAAAAGGTATCGAAAGGCAGAAAAAAAAGGTTTCACAAAATTAGAAGTGTATAAAAGCTAAAAAGGTCGCAAATAGTGCTAAGAGGGTCATCACCAAGGGCTCAAAATATTACAAAAGGGATTAAAAGTTCGAGAACATTATAAAGTATATCGCAGAGTCAAAAGGGTATCGCAATGTTAAAAAGGTATAACAGGTATCATAGGGTCAAAAAGGGTATTACAAAGTTAAAAGAGAAATAAAGGTATCACAGTGTCAAAAATGTTACAAAAGCAATCAATTTTTGGACATTTTGGCAATTAAAAAGGTATAGAAAATATCACAGCATCAAAAACATAGAAATTAGGTTTTAGGCTATTTGAAACCTAAAATGGTATAGAAATGATTACGAGATCGAAAACATCGTAATTAATTTAGGGGAATTCCAACACTTAAAAGGGTATATAAAATATCACGGGATAGGAAAAATGATAATTCATTTTGGGGTATTTCTGTGGGGGGATGATCGCCAACGGCATTTTGGTGACACGATATACACTAACGGGAGCTTGCGCATTTGGACTTTTCACATCATTTAACCCTAAAAAGGGCCGATTTTTACTTGTGGCTTTGCGTTATTTTGTGTATCGGTATCAATACAATCCTTTTACTCGTCGACGACACACAGTCCTAGCCCCAGACTGGCATGCGCAATAATACCCGATGATGAGATCATGAGCATCATCATCAGAATCATTCACGCCATCCCTATCAACATCCAAGTACCACTGCAGTTGTCTGTAGTGGAGGGGAGGTGATACCCCTACTTGGCGCGTCCCCAGGTGGCGGATA
>JAAAKG020028175.1:0-19801 GCA_010014905.2 Druon quercuslanigerum | reverse complement strand
TAGTAGCTTTAGCGACACAAGCGATGTCTGTATACGAAACACGCATCAAGAAGTGGTCAGTAACATGTTTAGCCAAAACAATGACAATATGAGTCAACACCGTTGACTCACATAGCGCGCTTCTCAGAACGGGCAAACGCTAAGCGCAAAAGATTTAACTTGACTAAGAAATCACTTTTTCAAAAGCCTTTCACAAAAGAAATGACAGACAAACATACCGTCGTCGATGAAAATAATGAGTGAATGCTGCATGATGAACGACTGTCACTTTTTAAAGCAAAAAGCGAACGACTTCAGAATGAGCGACGAACAGAAAGGAGGCCTAATGACTTAGAAAAAGTTGAAACCTCGGCATTCAATTATTATTATATTAAATATATATATATTAAACATTTATTTAACAGCATTCACTTATTATTTCCATTGACGATGGTATGCTTTTCATTTCTTTTGTGAAAGGTCTCGAGAGCAGATAGTAATTTTATTGGTAAGATTAGGAAAAAAAATTCCTATCTGTTCCCTTCTGTATTACTTGTGTTGAATTTCTTATTCCTTTTTTGTGTTTAGTTTTTTGTGTTTATTTGTTTTATTTTGATGTTTCTGAATTTTTCTTTCGTTTTATTAATACATTCCTCTGCCTTTCAAGACTATAAAAGCTTGTTTCTCTTATGGTTTATAAAATGGCATTCAGAGTTCGAGTTAATTGCTATGTCTGCGATACAGTCTATTAACCAGGAAAAATGTCTCGAATTAATGGAAATAATCCTGATAGGCAAAACATTGAAATTTTTAGACGCCTTCAACTTCAACACTTGAAGTCGCCGATGAGAGTAAGTTATGTCTCAATTGCAAACAATCGATTCGCAATGAGATAGAGGAGCTCCAACGTGACCCAGGCTGTTTAAGACTGAATGTTCTTCCACCAACAGGCAGGCAAACGTGCATGTTCTGTAATGCTGATGTTAATACTCCAAGGATTTCAATTGAATGTAGAGTTAAAGCTTTTATTGCGATGGACATTTTCATTCCAGAATAAAGAAGAGCATGCTTAAATCATTTGGATGAACATGGTTTTATCTTAGACCCCTTTCTTCCTGGACTACAAGCGATTAATAGACCGTACAGGATTCCGGGACAGCAGTTACTTCTGTTTTTGCAGCAACTTCGTAACGAAGCAAATGTTCATGCGGCCGTGGCGTTTAATAATAAGGATAGTTTCACTGATGAAGAGTTTGAAGCTATTGCTCCTGTAACAAAGGAACAATTTAGAGAATTGTATGCATTTTGTGATCCTATTACGCAGTTACATAGACATGGTGCCAGATACGTGAGGAGAAAAGATCTGCTGACTTTCCTTTGCAAAATGCGTCAAGGTCTTTCTGATGAATTTCTAAAAGTGATTTTTCATTATTCGAGCCGGCAAGCTACAAGCATGGCCATTTCTACTGTAAGAGAGTTTTTAATGCAGCGATTTGTGCCTAGTAACATTGGATTTAGTGCGATAAGCAGAGAGAAATTCATTAAAAGACACGTGACATCATTCGCCAATGAACTTTATAATCCACAACCAGAAATTCCCAGAGCTATTGCTATCATCGATGGAACTTATGCTTACATGCAGAAAAGCAGTAACTTTCGCGTACTTCGACAGTCATTCTGCAAACATAAAGGACGTCACTTGGTAAAACCTTCTCTCATTGTTGCTCCAGACGGATACATACTTTAAATACAAGGACCATGTTTTTCTGACTCGCGAAGCAATGACGCACAAATGGTCATTAACGAATTTGAAAGAGATGTGGAAGTTATGAGAGAATTTTTCGACATTGGTGATATTTTTATAGAGGACCGTGGATATAGAGATGCCCAACCACTTTTAGAACGCTTAGGAATTGTGTCCAAGATACCACCATTTCTCTAACAAGGACAGAGTCAATTGGTAACGGAAGAAGCAAACGAAGCTCGGCTAATAACGAATTCTAGATGGATAGTGGAATCCAGAAATGGCCACATAAAGTCCATTTTCAAGTTCTTCGAGAACACCATTCCGATGGCTCATGTACACAATCTAAGGGACTTCTTTCGTATTTCTGGTGCCATAATTAATCGATACCATCCTGTTATCGAGTTGTAAGGCGCTACAGCAGAGCTTGCAAGAGAATATATAGCGAGAGCTCGTGAGGCAAATCTTGTGCAAGTGCGCGTAGAAGTGGACAATATGCGCTACGGAAATGCAAATTGGAATCGCCTGCATTAACTTCAAGTAGCACAATTTCCTCGCCTTATATTGGAGGAAATACGCGACATAACAATTGGCGTGTATCAAGTAGAATTTGCCCCACCTTACTAGGTACGCGACTTAATGAACCTAGTTTGATCAGAGTACGAGTATTTTCTCGTTTCCGAAATGCGACAAGGTACCAGCTGAGGATAGCGTTCAATGAAATCGATGACATAGGACTAGACAATAATCAGCAGCACGTAAAGTATCCTAAAACTTCCTTGCTACAAAGGATTCTAGACGCTGCTAATAGAGGTGAACAAGCGAACTCGAATCATGAGCTAGAAATAGTTTAATATTTCGCAAAAGCTACTAGGATTGGTTCTATTCGCTGATCATGGGTGCTTAGCGTTCGGCCCTCTTGCGAAGGGTACACTGTTATTATCGGAATGTGCGCACTAGTTACTAATGTTACTTTAGGTACCATTTCTGCCTTTAAAGAAGTGATTAATTAGTCAACTTAAAATGTTGAGCGCTTAGCATTTGATCGTTTTGAGAAGCGCGCTATATGAGTCAACGGTGTAGGCGAAAATCTGACAGACCACGATCTGAATCGTGATTTCTATGTTGACATCGCGTTTGTAAGTAAATCTATTGTAATTCGTTTTATTCACTGATCTTGAGCGCTTAGCGCCGCATAGCGCTAAAACTCCATTTTTTTTATTTTTTTTACGGATATTTTATCCGGAACTTATAACCTTAAAAATGACAAAGTTGTAGCTAAATCCACCGACAGCCATTTTCCCATACATTTAGTACGGGGTCCTTTTTTATCACCCAATCACGCATAGATTGGATCTTGTACATTCTAACTTTCCTTTATTCAGGATTTAAGGCTTCAATTTAGGTTTTTGAGTTGACTTGTTTTCTGAGCGAATTGGTAAGCTGAGGATCTCTGCCAAAGTTTAGAAAAGCGGGGGAAGATTTAAGAGAAGAATGATAGGCTTTAATATACGCGAGTCGAAACTCTGGAAGGTATTGATCCCACATCTTATGATCTATGAAAGAAACGATCATAGTTTTTAGAATCCTATTAACTCGTTCCACGGGATTCGCTTTAGGGTGATATGGGAGTTTAGTGGTGTGGTAAATTTTGAATTCATCGGCTAACTGACAGAGGGTGTTGTTCACGAATTCGGTTCCGTTATCCGTAACAAGTACCTGGGATGAGAAGAACCCTTTCTTTGCAGGATATCAAAGGCATATTCTAAGAGAGAAAGTGACCATCTCGCTAATCGTCCAGTCGGATTTTTCAAATTGTGAAGCTCTCGAAGACTACTATGGTCCGTGATTACCGTAAATCTGTAGCCCTCTAAATACGGTATAAATTTCTGAATGGACCAAACTATCGCGAGGCATTCTTTCTCGGTAGTTGAGTATTTACTTTCGGCATCCGTTAATGTTCGACTGGCAAAAAATATGACGTGTTCTTCATTATTATTGCATCAGTTTGTAATACAAAAGGGACCTTGAAAATAGGGCAAGCTAATACGAGAGCTTCTGATAAGCTACGTTTAATTCTTTCAAAAGCGGATTGCTGTTCATCATCCCAAATCCAACGCTGTTTTTTAAATATTGATGTCAAAGGACTAGCTAAAGTTGCGTAATTTGGGATATACTAGCTGTACTAGCTTGAAAGTCCTAGGAATATACGTAGATCTTTAATGTTGCGGGGAATAGGATACTTTAGGATAGGTTCAATCTTATCGGGATCTGCCTGTAAACCGTTTTCGTTAAGCAGAAAGCCAAGATAATGCACCTGAGAGCAACAGAATTCGCACTTTTCCCTATTTATTTCCAAACCAGCTACCTTAATTTTATTTAGAACCTTAGATAACCATTCGAGATGTTCTTCGAACGTTTCCGTGACGATTATAATGTCATCTAAGTAAGCGAGAGCGTGAGGTACCATTTCAGGGCCTATTATTTTATCCAAAAGACGCTAAAAAGTCGAAGAGGCATTCGTGAGACCGAACGGCGTCTGTTCAAATTGGAACAAGCCACACCCAGGAACGGTGAACGCTGTCTTTTCACGACTATTTTTCTCTAGAGGGATTTGGTGAAATCCCTTCAGCAAGTCTACTTTGGAAATATACCTGGCTCTACGTAATTTATCCAAAATTCCGCTCATTTGGGGGAGGGGGTATGCGTCTTTAGCTGTAACTAAATTCAATTTTCGGAAGTCTAGACAGAATCGGTAACCGCCATCGGATTTTCGTGCCATAACTATCGGCGAAAACCAACCCCTATTTGAGGGCTCGATAATTTCATGGTCCAACATTTTATCAACTTCAGAAGTGATCTCTTTCATGACTTTTGGGGGTACTAAATAATATTTCTGCTTAATGGGTGGTTGGTTGTTCACGTTGATAATACGTTCTGTCAAATCAGTTAAACCAGGTCGTTCCAAATCGACCTTTTTTACTATGAACTCTCTAAGCCCATTGAAACTTTCAGGGAGTTTCTCGTCCAGCTCAAAAGAATAAACCTGACTAGGGTTACCCTTGAAAGTACATACCCTATCATCAAAGTCCACATTGATTTTGAATATTTTCATTAAATCTAAACCTATTGCAAAACCAACCGGCAAGGAGTTGAGAACTCAGAAAGAAACCATTTGGATCTGATCATGATGTTCCACAGAGGCCAATATTTCGCGAGAAACTAATTCTACCTGGCTATTGGCTACTATGGCTCGACCTTTTCTTTTAACCGTTTGTAAATCTAAGTCTTTAAGTAATCTACAGCCGTCGAATCCTACAAATGAGAGGGATGCACCACTATCTAATAGAGATTTAATCGGTTTTTCTAAGATTTTCTAAGTCTAAAAAATTAAGGGTTGAGGCCCCAAAATGGTGGAGGGCCTGTAAGGAAGTTCGGAGAGATTCTACACGGAGGTGGAAGTTTTGAGATAAGGTTTCACTTCAAGAATTTCATAAGAAGCTTCCAGTAGATCTACGATATATTAGGGTTAATCTGTTCTAGATTAAGTTGGATGAATATTCGAGACAGGGATAGGTAAAACAGAATTTTCAAATAATAAGGATTCTTTAGCAGGAATATTATTTTACCTAGTTTTTAAATCTAAAGTAGCGGTAATTAGTTGATCTCGATCTATAAAGTCGTTTAAAAAAGGATTACTCGGAAGAATTAAGGGTAATTCTGAATTAATAATTTTAATTCGGATATGTGGGATATGGAAGGCCCCTTCGATTTTCTTCTCATTGATGAAAATCTTGCCTTCAAAATTCAAAAAAGATATATCGCTATCTTTAGGTATATATACATCCATAAAATCAGAATATTCAATTTCGTTGTTCAAATACTCGACTTCGTTTAGTTTTATTATTTTAGTAGATCTAAATCTGTTGTTTCTCTGTGGTGGGGGCTTTAATTTTTAATAAGGTTTCATCTAAAATCACTGGAGGTGTATTCGCCCAAGGATACACCTCGGTACTCAATTCCCCGAGCAATCAGGACGATCAGGTTTGATCACATTTTTTCTTCCACATTCAAAACAGAAATTCCTTCTTGGTTCCTTACAATCTGAATATCTATGCCCTAAATCATCACAGTTCCAACACTTGAGATTGGAACTATTTTCTTTAAGAGAGATATTATTGTCTGAAGAGGTTGGGGGTGGGTTTAAAGTACTAGATGTGGATGGTTTTGGATCGGATTTGACTCTATTATTTGTTTTATCATTATCTTTCGTGCCTATTGACAAGTAAGCAAAATCAATCGGTTCTTCTAAAAGAGGAGACTCATTATCCTCATCCAGAAATGCGAGCCTCTCTGAATACAAATTGTTTCGCTTATCGGGCCTTTTATTTTTAGGATCCTCATATGCGAAGTCCGGTAGTAACGACTGCTCTGCCACGCGATAGCTCTTTTGGGCCACATCGGCAAGATACTCGAGGTCGGCAAAATCTCGGATATCCTTCCTATGGATGGCTAAATGTAGTCTAGGTAAAAGATTCCTATGAGCGTAGCTAACCTCCTCAGATCCAGACAGCCTAGGGAACAATTGATCAAACATGGCCCTCATGCATTTCAGATAATCGGAGACGGATTCTTTTTTACCTTGAGTTCTATGGGGAATCTCCAGTCCAAGTTCGAACTGAAAATCCGAATCGCCAAACCTAAATCTGAAATTCGCCGCGAATTGATTGTAATTTTGCCATAAATGTTTTGACTTTCTAAACCAGTTAAGAGCAATACCCGCTAAAAAAAAAAGAATTACTCTCAACAAATCAGCATCATCAACAGGAACGAGATCACGGCCTTCCTGAATGCGCATCAAGAATGCGTCTAAATCTTTATGGCGCGCACCGGAATATTTAATATTCCATTAACGCATGATCTCGTACGTCCGTGCTGGAGTAGAGGGGGAGGCATAGCTGTCGCGATGCAAGCGACGAGAATCGTGATAAGAGGGGTAGGGGTGTTCGAAGGCTGGTTGCAGTCAATGTGAGGGATTGACTTCGTAAGACCTACGAGAGTGGGGATGCGGCTCGCGCAGGTAGGACTCTGGACCATCCTCATACGCGTGGGGGTAATTGGTCGGGGGGCTGTTATATGCTTCACGCCGAGATTGACGAGTGTCGGTAGGGTGGGGATAGGTGTCAGCGAACGATACCTGAGAGCGACGAGAGGAATTCCTGGTACTCGATCCGCGTAGTTGAGGATTGATCTTGAAAGGGTTGAAGTCTCGATCGTCACCGGGATCTAAAAAATGTTGAGTACTATGCAAACTCTGCGTATGTCTATGAAGATCTATTACAGGCTCTGGGACATATCTAACGTTCTCTCGACTCGAATGTAATTTATCGGATTCGCTGTAAGGCTCAGCAACACGAGTTTCTTCCTCGTGAATAATTCTAGCCCGCGTCATACGAGGTGACTCTTCGTCTCCGTTTATTTTATTACTACGAGGAGTATCATTGTATCGAGGTCTAGTCGATTCGTTCTGTTTACTCTTAAGGCTTACAGCTGATTCCTTCTATTTCGAAATTATGCGCTACATGGTTGCTAAAATTGTCGCGGGAAGGATCATTCATATCTACTTCGTAGATACCTAATCTCTAACTCCGTTATGAGACTTTCGTTATTAATGTCGTAAACCCACGTAACTGGTAATTTATTTTCATCCATTTCAAATAGGTATTATTTTACAAAAGAGGGTCGATAATAAAAGAAACAGGGGAATAAAGTTTCCAAAGTGCTACAACGGTATTCGTTAATTGTAGGTCGTGTGAAAATTAAATGTATATGAGATCTCTAAAACTTCTTAATTAGGGAGCAATATTATGTATTGTCTATTATCTTCCTTTCTATTTTAAATAGGAGTTTTTGAATTTGGCCCATTCTTGCAAATTCTCGGATTTTGAATTTTATGCTCGCGCATTATATTACTCAGCATTATTTTAAGTTGTTTGATTTGATTAAGGCAATCGATTTAATTAATTGCATAACTGACTGATTTTGGAAGAAATAATTATAAAAAGAAAAAAAGAGAATGAAATCGGAAAGGGATGAGGCAGACCATAATTAACACTGAGGGATCGACAATCCTTCTTCTATTTAGAAAAATAAAATTTTATTTTACCTTGGTCCTAGATCATTAAAATTTATTTAAAACAAGAGGAAAGGGAAATTCTGTGAGTCTCTACTTAATGGAAAAAGAATTTTAGCTTTAATTCCACCGCGAACGGAGAGAAGTCTTTCAGAAAACAATTGTACTAAGTATTGAGGCACTGAAGAATAAACTATGAAAAGTAATTCAAAAACTGTAAGTACTCACTTTTATAAACATTTGATTAATTGTTTACGAAAAATAGAATTTTCACAATTCTTGTGTTAATACTTGGAGTTTGAGGTTACACAATGCTGGTTACTGCTGCTCCGTCATCGTGCGAGCTATCGTGCACAAAGTCCTGTGCATGGAAATAAACTATGTGCAGCCCTGTGTCAAAGTACCTTCTCTTATACGTTATGCCTTATGTTTATTCGCCATGTAAAAATGTATGTGCTTTCCGCTTCAAACATGACCAAAATACCAGTCCGGTTGCCATAATTCAACCCCTTAATCATGGATGGAAAGCTATATTTCTCTCTGTACCCACACTATTTTGCGCTTGGCATTTATTCCACCAAGCCTAAATAGTCGGTTGAATCATTTTTAAGCATGCCCAGTTGGCGAATATATTGTTTAATAAACTTGGGTAAGAGAGAGTGCCCATCCCCTGCCTTTTCCTCGCCGGTGGATCAGACATTGATGAAAATTATTGTTCAGTTGCCAATCAACCCACCATTTATGTTTACTAGAATGTATCGTGGGTTGAATGACGAAACTTGTCAGTAAGTTCACAAATGATAAAGGAATTTATAGAGGCACCTGGTGGATGATTTGTTTAATCAACTTGGTTGAATGCGGTGCTGATATAATATAATGCGTGGGGCGTGGTTCAGTGATTAAGAAGGTATTTAAAGAGTTTTTTAGTATCGGTATAAATGCTTGTGACATTAGAATCTTGGTTAAAGGGGTTAACCACGAAAAAGTACATGCATAAAGAGTAGTTTACTGTGGTTATACAGAAGATATATAAAGAGTTAGGTAGTTTGGGTGTAGAAGTAGCTTTTCACCCTCGGTGAAGGGGTTGAATGAAGTGCCGAGCACGAAGTGTGTATACATCGTTGTTTATTGTGCGCCTACAAACTTGTGGGTTTTAATTACATCGAAGGTGTGAGTTGTGCGTCTAAAAGCGTTATAGAACGTATGCAATCGGTACAGTAAAGTGACTGCACACTCTCGATGAAGCGGTTTACCGCGGTGCCGAGGGAAAGCGCGAGATGAGTATAGAGGATTACTATACTGTGTGTATAAACAGGTATGCAGAGTATCGTACTGTGAATATAAAGAGATGTATAAAGAGTTGTGCACTGTGGATATAGAAGCTTCTGTGCTGAACCCAGGAGAAAGGGGGTTCTTTTGCATAAATGCGCTTACCCACACTTTCGATAGAGGATATAAGGCGGTGCTAACCACGGAGCCCGAAATGCGATTAAAGAGCAGTGTATTGTGAGTATGAAAAGGTGTATAAAGATTTGTAAATTTCAGGTACAGAGAGAGGTAGTATTTAACTTTTAATGAAGGGGTTGAATGCGATGCATTCTGTATAAATAAATCGCGAATTTGGATGCAACTTACTGTTACTCGGCCACACTCTTTATTTAAAATTCTCAATGCTAAAAAGAGCACCAGGCGCATATGCACCAACTAGACACTCAAAACTCAATACTAGACGTGATTCAGGTTTTATGCCCAAGGTGGTCTCAGCCCTTTGGTTAAAGTTGTTGGTAAAGGGGATGGGTCTGCCTTACAGGAAATATGCAGGATTACTCGGTGTGACAATTCGTATTGTGGTACAGGCGGGACCATGCGGGCAAAAATATTCATTTACAAAAGGGGAAAGGGGATTCGGCAATAATTTAGAGGTATCGATAGCTGATGGCCACACCTGACCTGCCGAAGAGATAACAAAAGGAAAGGGAGATGAATCGTAAAAAGATTAATTAGAACTATACGGTGCTGAGCCGCTCAGCCGACACTCCAAGGATTTACACGATAATACTAGGTAAATTATCCGATCACATAATTCATCAGACAAGTAATTAGAAAAAAAACCCTAATTAAAATAATAACTCAGTAAAAGTTCACTACGCGAGGATTTCTGCCTGCCACAAGGTCAATGGTGACGTTGGACGTCGGAAGATGACGTCGATCGAGCAGACAGATGCGCAGTCAATTGCGACGCATATCGCTCGCACGTGTGAAAGTCTCACGCATGACGGTGACATGCGAGCTTAAAATTTATGCAGGATGTAAAAATATATTGTCTTCAATTTTGTTATTAAATGAAGAAAGAAATATTTTCGAATAAAAACATTAACCATTAAATTGGAGGCCAAATTGTTCATTCACGACACTTTATTCCTCAAAATAATTTTGACAATGGACACAGTATTTAAAAGTCACCATGCTCCATAAAGTTAATAGGCGCGTTGAGAAAATAACGTAAATTTTCGGTTTGGGAATTTCCGAAGGTGATACGCAAATAAACCATTTTCCATTTAAGTACAGGAATCGTTGCATGTCAATGGTTAATTAGAAATCTTGGGATAATAGCCAGGTACATATTTATTGGAAGTGCGGCATTGGTACCTGCACTATTTATGTTGTGCTTGAACAAGATTACTTTGTTGACCGAGCGCAGTAGCACAATTAGCACATCGATGAAGTGATGATGAGGTACAGTCAGACCTGGATGCTATCAACTTTTTGGGGGAAGTGTTCACGTCAGTGCTCCCAATCATCGTAACTTCTTGAATTTTCTTTATTTGTTATTTTAAATTACATAAATATTCAGATTTAATATTTATAATAAATAATGATTGAAAAATGCCGATATAGAGTTTTACTAATCCTAAATAAGATTTTGGAGTTACATATACAATAAATTCGATTTTGATGAAAGAGAGGTTATGAATTTTGAGTTCAGAGAAAGAAATAATTTTTTGGTCCCAATAACTGATCTCGTCTCTGTAAAATTTCAAAATAAAATTTTTGTTCATTCCCGACAATGTCACTTAAAACTACCAAAAATGAATTAAGAATAATTAATTATTGTCCTGATAAGTGTTACATCATACAATTTTTAATAACTTAAATAAGACCTGAATTACAAAAAAATGATTTTGAATTTAAAGTAATTTAGGTTCAAAAATCACACCAGAAAGTATCTTATTTATTATTGAAAAAATAAAATATAATTCTAGAGTGAATCTTGCATTTATTTCGGTAATTTGCAAGCTACGTGAATTTCAAAACTGACAACCCACTTATAATGATAGATATCCATTCATTTTCAACTGCATTTCATTAAAAATGCTTCATAGACATTTTTCACATTTTTTATTATTATAATTATTTCACTTTTATGCAAAACACTATTTTCCACTATTGAAACCTTAGGACTATGCGCGATGTAAAGATAACCTGCATTCCACATTTTGTTTTCTGCATTTTAACTTCCTTTTTAGCTGACAAATGTTATTTTTTCCATCTTGTTATGCAATAATTCAGAACCTAGCACATCATTTTTATTCACTTTTAAATTAAAATTGGGTAGGATAGTATAAATTTTACCAAAAATATGTCCTGAATTTTTAAATTCCCGCTAAGTGTCATGACGGCGCCTAAGCTTCCTCTCTTAAATGAAAAGCACTATAGTGCAAGTACCGATCCCTCACTTTCATTAAATATGTAGCAGACCATTATCTGAAGATTTTTAATTAACCATTCACATGCAAACATTCCTGTAGTTAAATGGAAAATAATTTATTAGAGTGATTTAACGAAAAGTTTCTGCTTTGACAATCACCTTCGGAAATTCCCAAGCCGAAACTTTACGTTGTTATTTTCTCAACGCGCCTACTAACTTTATGGATCATGTTGAATTTTAAATACTGTGTCTGCTGTCAAAATTATTTTGACGGAGAATGTGTCCTGAATGAACAATTTGGCGAAAAATGTAATGGTTAATGTCCTGTATCATCTTTCTGAAATACTTTGTAGGCGTAAGTATGCCATAATTCAATATTGATAGTCGCCTCTTTATATATAAAGTCAGTATGTAAGACATCGCCTGTCGATTACCCACCTCCAGGGTAATGTCAAGTATAAGTAACCGCCTTTTCAATTGCCCTGACCAACATAACCGTTACCCTAGCTGACTTTACACCAAATTAATGATTATCTGCAGCACTTTTAACGCGTGTTGATGGCGGACGACGGCGTTGGTCAGAACGGGGAAGCGGGGAGACTAAGTGAGTGCAATAATGGAAATCATTCAAAATTCAAACTGGGAATGTTCAAAATATTACTTAAATACAAAATAAGCATTTTTATTAATTGCAATTTTTTTCTTGTCTCGAAATTTTGTTTTTGTTGGTGGTAATTTCCCAGCTAAACAAAATTAAGACAGAAATGTATCTAGAATTAAATTAGATGATTATTATAGAATTATTCATTAAATGTCGATAAATAAATTCCTAAAAATTATAAACAATCTAACTGTTTAAATATTTACTTTAAAAAAAGGAAAAAAACTGGATATATTCCCGAGACGAATTTAGAAATATCTTTAGTATTCAGATAGGTCTTTTAGTTTTATTTATAATAAAGGTTAAATAATGAAATCTATATGCGATATGGAATATTGTAAACGTGAGTGCGTGAAGGAGATTAAAACAATGCTTATACTAACTCTTTTGCAATGTTTAACATTTTTTTCATTTATTATACAACTAGGTATGGCCTGCAGATATTGCCGAGACGAATCTGAAGCTATCTTTATTTTTTCGATAGCTATTTTAGTTTTATTTATAATAAAAGTTAAATAATGAAATCTGTATGCACCATGGGATATCGTAAAGGTGTGTACGTGAAGATGGTAAAATGAATGTTTGAACTAAACTTTTTGCATTCTTTAAATTTTTTTATAATTTTTTTTTAATTGTTTACCAAAATTGTTAAATAAATTCCTAAAAATTATAATGATTTTAGGCCTGTTCTTACTTTTTTGCTGGATTTATCACTGCATTTTTTTCAAGGTAGACATTTCAAATCTATAAGCGTAGATCCCTCTGTGGTTCGTTACGTTACCCTCGCGTGAGTCGTCTCTGACCGATTTAACTTTCTGCTTCTTGTTCGTCTCGGTAATTTGTTTCTTTTGCAAGTAGTTTTCTCGTTGCTTGATTTACTATTTTAATCTGCGTTTGATTGTATTTCACGATCTTTATCACTTCGCTTCTTTTTCAGGTAAAATATCGAGTTTTCTTTCATATTTTTTCCAGTATTGTGTTTGGAGCATGCATTTTCGATTCGAGGGTGGATGCAAATATATACTTTTTTCGACTTGCTTACTCTCTGCATCCATCCACACCTTCATACCGCCATTTGACCCCTCTTTCAAGCAGTAACAGCTCCATGTTTATATGACTCCTTTTTACTCCCTAGTAATCCTCCAACCAGTTTTTGTAACATTTACACATCTACTTCTCCTTTAAAGCCAGAATCTATTAAATCACATCTTGAATTTTGATGGCGGTAGGGAGAACGTGTGCGGTGACAGGTAATGAGAAGATTTTACAGAGTTTGTATGAAAGGTGTGAATAGAGTGTGAGGGTGGAGGCCCTAAAGGTGAGTAGGGTTGTGAGGGGTGAATTGAGGAGTTAAGAATTAATTTTTAGAATAGTTGTTGGGGGGATTTGGCTAAATAGGTAAAGTGAGGTAAGGTTGACAAGGGATTGAGGGAGTTCGTGGTCAGGAGTTTGGGCCTTCAAGGGGGGCGAGGGTTGTTCTTGTAGTTCTGGGAAATGTTAGGGGAGAGAAAAGGGTACCTACAGGGACTGTGAGGGGTGGAATAAATAAATTAATGGGTAAATTTGGGGTTTAGGAGTCTTAAGAGGCATCTATCGTATGCAGAAGGTACTTTCTGCGTTGGAGAGGTCCTCGTTACCGACGGCAGAGCGGGAGGTGGTCAGCGAGAGTACTGGCAGTGTTGGTAGTGAATTCGACGGAAAGGAAATTTCCTACCCGTCACGGAGATCAACTGTGCGTGGCCCAGTATCAAGTTGCGCATTGGGAGAGGTAGAAGGCCGAACGAAGGAAGCGAGAAAGGCAAGGGAGAGAGAGTCTAGCGTAAGTGAGGGGGAGGATCTCTTGAAGAGGAAGAGAGACAGCCAAGAGAGTCCGGCGAAAAATATGGTAGAGAGTCCGTTTAAAAAAAGCGCAAGTGAGAGCAAAAGATAAGTGAAATCAAGGTATTTAGGGAAGAAGTAAGGGGACTACGGAGCACATGGAAAATATGAGGGCCGACTTGAGGGTAAGAGATGAGAAATGAGAAAAGGAGGTTGAAGAGCTGAGAGAGAAATTAGAAGAATTAGAGAGGTAGCTGGTGTCGGTAAGGAAGAAAAAAGAAGTTAAAATGAAGCAGATGGAAGAAGGGTGTTGAAGGAAATGGAAGAAAGAAGGTTTGCGAAGGCGGAGAGCAGGTCGTAAATAAAAGTAGGTGACAGGGGATATAGCGGATAGGGAAACGATAAAAGCAATGGAGTTGACAATAGAGAGCGGTAAGGAGCGAGGAAGAAAGAGAAGGCATACGTTGGGTTAAAGACAAGGTAGAAAAAGTTAGGCTGGAGGGTAGAAAGATGAGTCAAGTGACGGTTGCGAAATTGGAGATCTAGATACAAAAGTTGGGGGTAATGCGAAACGAAAGTAGGATAAAGGATAAGAAGGTAGCAGGGGTAAAGAAGAAAGATGAAGATTTCTAGAGATATGTCCACGAATTTTATGTGGCTCGACTGGTAGAGACGTGGGAAGAGAGAAAGGAATGGGATAGGGTAGAGCCAAAGTTGTTACCTTGTAAGTTTGTGACTGTGTACAATAAAAAATGGATTAAAAGGTTTCAAGAAAGGGTAGAAGACTAACTAGGAGAGACAGAGGAGAGTGTGATGGTAAGAGAGGAGGTCGTCAATGCGTGAATTAGCAGGGAAGGGGGCCTTAACAGTGAAGATGAAAACTTCGACAGGAAATCAAAGGATAAGATGATAAATAAGAAGGGGGAGATTCTAAGAGACTGGATGGAGGATATAGGCTGGGCTACAGCGAATGGTTTGGTAATAGGGGACGAAGAGGGAGAATAGACGTATGTGAGTGGGATGGGGGTATCGGTGATAAACCAGATATCGCCATCGATGATATCATGAATATGTAGGGGTGGGAGGAGACAGAGTACTTAGCAGTGGAAGGAAGGGTCATTCAGACCATTAGCCATTAAGTTTGTGGATAAAAAGGGAAGTGTGGCGGAAGGAATGCTGAGGAAGAAAGGTCGTTAGGGGAGAATGTGACATGGTCGAGGGAGGCGATAGAGAAGTATCCGGAGCGGCTGAGAAAGGTAAGCTTTGAGAGGGAGTCGATGGAAGAGATATGAGAGGATCTAAAAGATAAATAAGAATGAGGCAAAAGAAGGCATTTAGAAAGAAGAAGAAAGGAATGGTGAAACCGTGGTAGGATAGGGAATGTAAAAAGATGAAAAGAAAGGTAAAAATGACGTATAGAACGTGGAAAGAAAGAACTGCGAGATAGCAGGAGTACGTAGAAATGTGGAAGGAGCTTAGGTTTATGTGTAAAAAGAAAGAGCAGGAAAAGGAAAAAGATCTTGAAGAGTAGTTGAGAAGTTCTAAGACAGAAGGGGACGTGTGGAAGATAATAGGTTTAAAAAACGTAGGGTGGGGATAAGTGAGAATATAGAGAGCGAGGAATGGAGAGAATTTTTTTAAGATTCATTTCAGGGCTCAGGTAAACAAAAGATTGATGAGGGGATTAGAAGAGCAAGGAAGGTAGATGGAGAGGAGATAGAGTAGCAGATAAGGAAGTTGAAAAGGTCAAAGGCTGCAGGGCTGAACGAGGTAGGGAACGAAGCGTAACTGTTTGGCACGCAAGAGGTAAGGGAGATGCTGCAAGGAGTAGTGAAAGGAGTATGTAGGGGAGGGATTTCCAAGAGGACGCAGGCTGCGGCGATAAGGCTGTGTGGGCTAGGAGAGAGTTTGTTCGCAGACGTTTTTGGAAGAAGAATAAAATTGTTCGATTCTCTAGTACTGAGTGTCTTTTTTATGGAGTGGAGCTGTGAGGATGGAAGGTAAGCGAGACACTAAATACGATTAAGAAGAGGTATGTAACGTGGACACGAGGGTTGGCAAGGAATACGCTTAATTATATTGTTAACTATATCTAAATTTTCAGGAGAGGTGGGAAATAAGCTGGTTATAGTGTTATTGGACAAAGGAGAACAGACATAGGGGTGGGGAGATAAAGGTTAAAAGAGAAAGAAATTTTAAAACGAGTGAAATACAGTTGGAGGATGTGAGAAGGATGCACAAGGAAGGAAGGTATATGAGATGGTTAAGAGAAACGGGGACATGGGGATACAAGAGAGGATACGTGGAGTATTATAATAGTTTATGGCTTTCTAGAGAGAAGAGGATGTGCGAATCGAGTGGGAAGGGGGATGAAAAAGCGGAGCACTGGTTGGAGGAGTGTGAGGAGGTGGATGAAGGAGGAAGAGGTATAGAGATGGATAGATTGTAAATAGGAGAGGAAGTAGATGTAAGAAAATTATAAATATTGTAGATATTAGATAAGTATTAGGTTTTAGCCGTGGAGGCAGAGGTTGGTAATGCGAGGCAAACATTTCTGTGACAAGAAAATGGAAGTGTAAGCAAGCTTTTTTTTTAAGGTTAGCAGGCCAAAAAATAAGCTCCTGACTTCCTTTCTCTCCTTTCTCACACAAATGTTGCGCTCTCTCCCTTGGCCATTAAACCTTAACCCTCTTATTCTAATCTATTTTAAGATTCATATAAGCCATTTTTTATTTAAAAATTTCATACTTTTAATATTATTTACGTTTTAAGTATACAAAATTATTAAATAGTCTTATTTTCTTAACGTAGCAGAGTGTGATATTTATTTTCTCTTCAAAATTTTAACAACAATTTTTCAAAATTTCTTAAAAATTTTAACGTGCTTTTAGGGAAATCAGGATAGAAATACATTCCATTTGAATATTAAGAGAATTATTCTGCCCTACAAAGTAAAAAAGTAGTTAAACGCCATTTTTTCGAAAAATGAGTTTTTTATATCAGTGGAATCTTTGCGGTGCCTGAAATTTGTAAGAGAAGTTGAATACGTCACGAAACACAAGAGAAGAATGACGCAAACTACTTTGCGACTCTTTTGTCTAGCAAAAGCAGTCGAGCAGGCTTCTTGTCACCAAATCAAAACGTGGCATACGCTGTACGTAAAGTCTCAAGTTGAAAATGTGTCGAGTCGAGCAAAGTCCAAACGAAGAAAGCCGCAAGCGACATCGGTTAAACTCGGCAAGTAGCCGGTCGTTCGGAATAGTTCGAAGACGCAGCACAACGAGGTCTCCAGTGGTAACCCGTGTAACTGTTACGTAATTCCCATGAAGTGTAACTATCTTGGGTTAACTATAATATTTGTTATTTGTTTTACCATCGAGTATTGAGCTTGCTTTTAATTAACAGAAAATGATCTTTTACAACATGAAATGCGTTTTTGCAGTCAATTCATTTATGCTGAAAATTAATTATAAAATTAAAAGCGGCTCCAAAGAAGTTCTAGCCCCCTCACCATGATTCGCATGGCGTTTGCGGCTTTCTCTTGTTGTATCGAGGGCCGATGCTCAATAACTTTACAGCGAAACACGCCGCAAGCGACTTTGCGTCTTTCTTATCTGGGATTTTATTCCAGAAAAAGACGCACGTGCATTTTTCTATAGAAATTGTTCAAATAATACATTTTTTATTGAAAATTAAGAAATAGCACATGCGTTTTACCAAAAAGGAGTACTTGCACTAGCAGTATTACAGCAATCAGGTAAACTAAAAGTGAATTATTATTGTTATTATTGTCTTGCAAGGCTGGTCCATATCACTGTCGTTAAAACCTATAGTACGTGTACTATGCCTTTTTAGTTTTAAAAATCCCGCTGAAGCAGAGGGATCGTTCACGGGTCGTTTTCGCTGCTAAGTATCATATAAGTCCTATAGCATAAATTGGAAGACAAAGCTTTACTTCAGTAGGTATGGGCCTGTTAAAGTTTTCATTTTAAGGTCGTCTTACAATCGCTGTATGAATTTAAGCATAAACAGTCATAATCCGTGGATGCATCCAAATTTATTAGAAGTACTCGCGTTTGCCTGGTAATTTGGCCAGGGGAGAGGAATTTGCAGAAAACCACCTCCCGAGTTCAACCGGCTTTTCGACAGTCGAGTTTGAAGTCAGAAATTCAACCCTACCCATCGAATGCATGCAATCATCCTAGGCTCAAACCTCCCGCTCGACATTAGTTAAAACACAGCGAGTAAATAACCCGGTTACCTTGCAGGCAATGCCGTCGATAAGGAATCATATATTTTGGACGACACACATAAGAGTACACAAAAATGGTGACAAGAGAAATGATCAGATTTCAAGGGCGTTGAAATCAGGACTCCACTTTAAAGGAATTGTCCCATTTCAGTCCATAAATATTAGAATTTCATTTTCTTTATATAATTAGGGCCTATTCATGTTTTGAATAAAATCTGCATTCGAAGTTCTAACTTGGGTGATTGCTATACATTTTGCGTAAAACTTTTTTATGCTCAGGTTAGAATAAAAAAACTGTTTACACAAAGACTATTAAAATTAGCCAATTTTACATTTCGAATACAGATTTAATTCAAAGCAGGAATAGGCCATAATTATCTGAAAAAGATGTAATTCTAGTATTTAAACATTTTTGAAGAACGCAGATTTTCGAGTTTTTTTAAGCAATACTAGAAGGCGTATGCACGTAGCTGCGGGCGTAGGGCGGATCCAGGGCAGAAAAGGGATAAAATATTACTCTGTGGCGCATTAACGAAGCCTTTCGTGCAACCACAGAGTAATTCTTACACTTTGGGAGAAATTAGTGAACCTCACTGCATCATAGTGCAAGATTTACTCGGTGAAATTTTAAATCCTTATCCAGATCGAATGGGTGATAATTTAACAATATCACCCACTAATCCCTAATTTGTGGCGAGAGCTAGATACAGCTCGCATAGTACATTGCATTTTATCTAAAATTTAAATCTCATTCTAAAATTTGAATGACATAATTTGACTAGAACATAAATTTGCCCTTATTAAATACAACTGGTTTAATATTGCTTTAAGATGAGGCTGTACAATGTTTGTGGTTTTACTTTAAATATTTCATCCTAAAAATTATTCATTTTTCTCCATTCATGGTATTTTTTAAGTTTCAATTTTTCTAAAATTTGTAAAAATGCAAAAAAATCATTTTTATTTTATAAGCTTTCTAAAATTGTAATTTACAGTTGAATTCCAAAAATCGGTGTTAATAAATTATCTAATTTCGACAAGTTTTTTAAGTTATTACAAAGTTTTATAATTATTAATTTTTACTAGCTACATCTGTTAACAAATAAAATATTTTAAAATGAGATTCATGGAATTTCAGAAATTTTACTCTGTAAACTTAATTCCTTTTTAATTAAAAAAAATTCTTTCCGCTTCATATTTCGTCCAAAATACTTTTCATAAAATGCAAAAAAATCAATCAGAAAATATACCAAAAATTAGACAAAATAATGTATATATTTTATTTTTAATTTAATCTTCCGTCCTAAGGAAAAATCTACGTAAATAAATATCTACGTAAGTGGATTCGTGATTGAAAGCCAAAGTTTTGACAATAATTGCCCATATGGTAATAAAATCTATTTTCTTTCTCAACGGAGTGTGATATTAAGTTGATGGAAAACGTGGATAAAACTTTGCATGCACAAAACTGTTACAGTTGACCCTCACTTTCTTCACACGCCTGA
>JAAAKG020028164.1:0-19802 GCA_010014905.2 Druon quercuslanigerum | reverse complement strand
GGGTAGAAAACTCCACTTTCGACCCGCTCCACAGGCATCGAAAGTCGAATTTTCGATTGAGGTACGATGAAAAAAATAGTAAACAAAAAAATTTTAAGCAAAAAATATTAAATTTTTAATGAAAGATTGATTTTTAATCAGAAAACAAAAACGAATTTTAAATCAAAGATATGAATTTTCAACCAGTTTAAATTTTTAACCGAAAAAGTTAACTTTCTGAAAAAATTTTGAATTTTTAACGAAATAATAAAATTTATAATGAACAAAATAATCGCCAGGTGGAAGCAATTTTGCAAAAAAAAAAGAAAATTTAAAATACCTTGAAATTTTTTCATTCTAATTATATTTCTTAAAATCCTGTAAAATACCTTTATTTCTTTCAAATTTATAATAAACAAAATAATCTCCAGGTGGAAGCAATTTTGCAACAAAAAATAGAATTTTAAAATACTTTGAAGTTTTTTAATTCTAATGATATTTCATATAATCCTGTAAAATATCTTTATATCTTTTTAATCTTTGAAAATCCATTGAAATTTGTTATACCAAAAAAAACGGTTGGAATCTTTTTAAATATTCTAGAAATATTTAAAATCCCGTAAAGTTCCTCTAAATCTTTCAAAAATCCTTGAAATCTCTTAAAATTAAAAAAAAAATGGTGCAAGTACCATTGATAAATATCTTGTCCTTTTTCAAATTCACGTTCATAAATTCAGGACCATCGTTATTTTATTTTATTTTATATATATAAAGAACCATTTCTAGACAGATGAGTATTTATATGAGGAAAAAAATTAGGCTAACTTCATTTAGCTAAGTTTTCAGGAGGAATAAATAACCTGTTGTTTTTCGAAATATTTGCTACGAATTCAAAACTCTAGTATTTTGTATTCCATTTTGTAATGTAATTTAGGCTTCTACAACTTTCAAAACGAAAAATTAAAAAAAAATCTTGTAACACTTCTATGTGTTTACTAAATTTTGAATAAAATGAAGTTAGCCGAATTCTTAACGGTAACAAAAATATAGCCGATTCTTCGTAGAATCCATCGATATTATGTGTATATTATTTATTATATATTATAATAATATTATTATCATAAATAATAAGTTGTTCCTTTATTTTGTGTTTCAGGTACGTACAACTCATACCGTGGATTATTTTCTGTTTTAAATTAGAAGTTGCTGATCATATGGGTATGTAAAATATGGTATTGAACAATTTGAAGTCCATTAAATCAACATTTTTTAATTTAAACTGAGTTTTTTCAGAGCAATTCAGATGGATGTTTAAATAAGATTAAGGTTAATTTATTTGATTATTTGATAGTGATAATTAATATATTCAAGAATATCTCTTAATCAATGTTTTTGGAAAGCTTCCCAAATTAAATATTAATTAAATTCCACACATTTATTTATTATTTATAAGGACTTTGCAAGTATTATATAATTTTTCGAAAGGGTGAATTGCTCTGTAATAAGAAAAATCATATCTGCAAAAATGATAGACATTTCTGGAAAATCCCATGAATGGTTAGGAATTGTTTTCAAGATTTGAGTAGACGACTTGACTCAAAATCGAAAACATGAGTGATAAGAATTTTCAGCCTAAATCAAAACGGAATATCAAGTTAAATGAAAAGTCATTCATCCGCATGGATGATCATGGGACGAGGGGATCCTTGTCGAGGGTCCCGGACAGAATCCCGGACTGGAAGAAATTCGCTTTTCGTTGCGGTTCATGGCACTCCTTTCATATTTCCCTTCGAGTTCTTTGGCGCTTTAAAAATCGACCCTATTCGACGAACACGAGTTCTACAGATTTCAATTACTCGGCATTTTATAAACGTCCATCATCTCTATCTGTCCGTGTCAACTCTCTAAAGCAAATTGTAGCAAATACCATATAGAAAAAATAGTCAAAGTAGGCGCTGTGCATCTACAAAAATGAGTTTCGTATCCTATTAACAACTTATTTAAGTCTCTCCAGCTTCTCCCTCCCATAAATCCCCTTCCCTTACTCCCCACACTTCAATCTTCTCTTCCCCTCCCTCCCTTTACTTCTTCCTGGTCTACTTCCTGCCCTCTTCACTTCTCCAGCTAATACTCCCCTTCCCGGACATTCTTGCTCAACCCTCACTTAATCTTCCCTACTCACCCGCACTACCTCATCCCTGACTTTACCTACCCCAAAATTACACCTAACTTCCC
This sequence comes from Druon quercuslanigerum, assembly GCA_010014905.2. Lineage (NCBI taxonomy): Eukaryota > Metazoa > Arthropoda > Insecta > Hymenoptera > Cynipidae > Druon > Druon quercuslanigerum. Next base: position 17,588 of record JAAAKG020028164.1, on the reverse strand, counting down.
CTCTACGAAATTTCCACCTTTTCCTCTCCCCTTATGCCCCATCGCTAATCTTGCCCCATATTTCATTTCCGTTACTTTTCCGCCTCCTCATTCCCTCTCAAACTATCCCGTTATTTTCCCTCACTTCTCTTAGTTCCCATTCCCTTACCTATCCTTATTTCATATTCGCCTCATTTCCTCTCATTTTCGCAATCCCTCATCTTTCCTCACTTTTCTTACTTCTCCACCCCTACTTTTTCCTACTTGCCCTCCTCTGATTTTCGTCTTTAACCTACCCTCTGATTCTCCCTGCTTCCCCACCCCTCAATGCCACTCGCTTTCCTTTCTTGCACTCTCCTCATTTTTCCATCCCATATTTCCCTACTTTTCCACCCATCATTTCCCTTATTTCTCCTTCGTGGAAAAAGTGCCAGCCACTTTCTCCACTTTTCTTACTTCTCCACTCCTATTTTTTCCTACTTACCCTCCCCTAATTTTCATCCTCAACCTGCCCTCTAATTTCCACTGCTTCCCCTCGCCCCAATGCCACTCGCTTTCCTTTCTTGCACCCTCTTCACTACCCTATCCCATATTTCCCAACTATTCTACCCGTAATTTCCCTCATTTATCCTTCGTGGAGAAAGTGCCTGCCACTTTCTCCACTTTCCTTACTTTTCCATCCCTAATTTTTCCTATTTGCTCTCCCCTAATTTTCGTCTTCAACCTCCCCTCTGATTTTCACTGCTTCCCATCCCCTCAATGCCACTCGCTTTCCATTCCTGCACTCTCCTCACTCCCCGATACCATATTTCCCTACTGTTTCAACCATCATTTCCCTCATTTCTCAACTTTTCTTACTTCTCCACCCCTAATGTTTCTGACTTGCCCTCCCCTAATTTTGTTCTTCAACCTCCGCTCTAATTTTCACTGCTTCCTCTCCCCTCAATGCCTCTCGGTTTCCTCTCTTGCACTCTCCTTACTTCCCCATCCCATATTTCCCTACTTTTCTACTTATCATTTCCCTTATTTCTCCTTCGTGGAGAAAGTTCTGGGGCTAAAAAACCCTAAAAATTGAGATCATATGAGAGACAACTTTCCTTTAAGGGCCATCCACAAATTACGTTACAATACTTTGGAATATTTTTGACTCATATGTGCACAGAAAAAAACGAAATGTAATCTTTACAGCGATTTCAGAGAAATCTTTACCTGCAACGAGTTGAATTTTTAACAAAACATTTCTGAAAAAAGGATAATTTTTTTTTAAATATATGAAGTTCTACCAAATAGTTGAATTTTCAAGTCAAAAAGAAAAATTTCAACAAGACATTTGAATTTTCAACTAAAATTATACATCTTTAGCCAAAAAAATATTTTTTTTAAAAAGCAGTTCAACTTGAAATCAAGTAGCGAATTGCTCAACCAAAGAATATGAATTATTTAAAAAAAATTTGGAGCAGTTGATATTTAAACAAAACAAAAATTTAATTTGAAACTAAAAACAGTTGAACTTAACCGAAAAAGACGAATTATCAACCAAAGAGTTGCTTTTTAGTTTTAAAAAATGAATTCTGAACCAAAAAGAATCATTTTCTACTAAGAAAGGCGAGATTTAAACAAAATACATGAATTTTGATTTAATTAGTTGAATTTGTAAACAGAGAAAATCAATTTTCAGTTCAAACAAGAGAAAAATTCATTTCCGACTAAATGGTTTAATTTTCAACCAAAAACACCAATCTTCAATAAAATGCATTTCTAAAAAGAAGGTAAACTTTCAACCAATCAGTTGAATTTTTGACTACAAAAGATAAGTTTCTAACAAAATAATGGAAGTAGGTGAAGCAAGGGGTTGAGAGTTGGGAGAAGTGAAGTAGGTGTAGTGAGGATATGAGGAGTAGATGATTGTCAGTAGAGGAAATTGAAGTGACGGACAGGGCGGTGTAGGCGGGAAAAGGGTAGTGGAGATGTATATCTTAGTAGAGGAGTTAAGTATGGGAAGTGAGGGAGGCAGTAGGCGCAGTAATGGAATGGGAGATAGAAAAAATGAGAGGAGAGATAGTGGGGATTTAAGGGTGAGTAGAGGAGTGTAAGTAGAGAAAGGGAAGTAAGGAAAGGAGTTTTATAAGGAGGGATGAAAAGTGTGCAACTGAAACTATGGAACTGAGGTAATGGGAAGTAGACTGATGTAAGCGGATGAGAGACAGGGGATGTGAGTGGAGGATTAGGAGGGACGTGAAGCTGAGTTGAAGGGTTTTAGTAGAGGGGATAGTGTGAAGAGAAGACTGTGAGTAAGGGTTAGCGAAGTGAGGGCACAGTAGATGGGAAGGTATGCTTAGAAGGATAAGTAGGGATATGAGTGCAAATAGAAGAGTTTATGTAAAGTTTAGAGAAGTTAGCGTTGAGTAAGTGGGGAATGTATGCTGAGACGGAGTAGTGACGATGCGAATGTAAATAGAAGAGGTACGTAAGGGTTAGGGAAGTGTGGTTTGACTAACTGGGGAAGGTGTGCTGGGGTGAGGAAGTAAGGGGAGGGAAGCTATGGTGGGAAATTGGAAGGACTTAATTAACATCTTAATAGGCTACGAAACCCTTTCTTCAGACCTCCGGTGCCTATTTTGACAAATTTTTTGATATTTCTATGAAAAAAAAGCCCCCATTTTAAACAAACTTGAACTTTTGCCCCCCCCCCCCCCCAAATCAAAAAGCAAAACTGTACACGAGGTATATGTATGTATGATTTCTAACGTAGTTTATGGACGGCAACTTGTAGATGTTAATTTTTTTAATCGATTGATCACAGTCAATGAGATGGCTGATTAGAAGTCAATGTCCGTCCCGAAGGGGTGTGTCTGGTCGGTTATGTCTTTACACGAGACCCTTTTGGCTCAACTCCAGCTAAAGTTCAGGCTTTCATTTACTCTCTTTAGCTCCCACGTCGACTTTGCCACTCGCTGTCACTCTCTTTCCCTCATATTTTATCTCATACACTCTCCTTTTCTCCCACTCCCATTTGCAAATTTTATTCTATTTTCTGCCTTTGTCTAATGTTAGCACCGGCAGTACGACGAACAACTCGAGTGCACTGTACCCGCGTGGCATTGTGAGATGCAAATCGTTAAATCTTATTTACTGTGTATTCGTTCCTTCGTTTTTACATTTGAATTTCCCTCTATGTCTGTGTCTGTTTAAACCTACGTGATAATGCTCGTCTTCTGCAACGTCATCGTCAAACTCATAGACACTAAACGGAAGAGGTAAGGAAATGGTCCATTCAAAAATCTCCCCCGCGAAAATTAGATGCAACCAGTTTTGTTAAACAATTTTTTTTATTTCATTGGTATTCCGAGTGAAAAAAGTGGCAATGGATTCTCAATACGATTCTAAATTCAAATTTTTTCTTCAATGTACGGATCCCCTTCTTCATTAAAGATCATCCCCTCCCACTTTTGAGTCACCATTTTTTCTTCAATTTCTTGTGATAAACACTTAAAATTAAAAATTAAAAAATACGAGATAATAATTGATGTTATGGAGATGTTTTAACAGACTTTACAGCTTAATATTCTCTCAAAACAGGGGAAATAGAGTGTTTCATCACAAAAATAGGGCAACACATTTTTTTAAATAAAATAAATATTTAGGTACTATATCGAATTCAATATCGCCATTTTCCACAAATTAGTTAAATTTTCAAGCAAAAAAGAGTTTCAACCCAAAACTATGAATTTGAACCCAAATAAATCAAAAATGGAATACCTAAATATTCAGATAGAAAAATTAATTTTTTACCATGTAGTAAAATTTTTCAACAACTTTTCAAACAAAAAAGTTAGTTTTCTACCAAATGGTGAAATTATAAGATAAATAGTTTAATTTTTAAGGCACTTGGTTTAATGTTATAATAATAATAAATAGTGTAATATTCTACTAAATTGTTAAATTATAAATAAAAATATATATGTAATATAGAAAAGTTTAATTTTCAGCCAAAAAAGATAAATTTTCAAGAAGCAAGTTAATTTACAACTAAATACTTAAATTTCGAACTACCATGATAAATATTGATAAAAAAAAAGAATTTTTTACAAGATAGCTCAACTTTCGTAAATCCCGGAAAATAAAACCTTTACATACCATTCTAATTATAAACATCAAATCAAAATGATCTACTTTTGCGGATTGAAAATTAACTTTACCAATACTTTATTCATATCTATCGAGTGGTACTTTCCAACACGTCTTTTCGAATGATTTGTTACGAATCATAGTTCTGGAAGATTAAAAATATCCTAGGACCAAAAGGGAATGTATTGGATAATTTTGAATATAAGGGTGAGGGGAAAATTAAAATTTCACTTTGTGAGGTTAATTTTCAACTAAAAAAATCAGTTTTAAATTAAAAAATGCAACAATTTATTTTTGAGATCAAAAAATTATTCTTTAACCGAAGAGATGAATTTTCAACTAAAATAGTTCAAATTTTAACTAAAAGCATGAACTTTCCACTGGAATTATGATTCTTCAAAAAACAAATTGATTAAAAAAAATGATTTAAACTTTCAACGAAAAATAATAAGTTTTTACCAAAAAATACGAATTTTCAACAAATGAAATTTCCAACTAAAAATGCAAGATTTAAATTTCTAGTTAAAACAATTGAGCCCCAACCATAGAGATGAATTTTTAACTAAAATTATGAATATGCAACAGAAAAATTTTCAAGCCAAAAAATGTGGATTTTCTACAATGTATTTAAATATTCAACCAAGGAATATGGATTTTCAGCAAAAATGTTTATTGTTAATAAAATAATGGAATTTTTAACTAAGGATAACTAAATTTCAACCAAAAATGGTAGGATTTTTATCTAACGAAATGAGTTTTCAGCTTCAATGATGAATCTCCAACTGCCATAGTTGAGTTTAACGAGTTTAAAGTTTTAAAATTTGAAATTTCAGGGTGGGTGAAAAAATTTAATTACCCTATATTGGACTATAAATCTCTTTTTCTCTGGAAATTATTGTTTTAGCTTTAAATAGCCTTCCCTCAGATTAACTTAATACGAGTATTTATTTGAAATGTCAGTTTTCAAATTTTAATTAAAATATATAATTATGCAGTTGCACCCACTGTGTTGTACGGTAGAGAGACGTGAACCTACCATTGAAAGAATAGAAGTAAAATTAACGCAATCAGCATGAAATTCCTGTGCATGATGTGCGGTAAAACACTAATGGATAAAGTGTGCAATGAGTACATTTATTCGAAAGCTCAGTTTTCAAATTTGAATTAACATATACAATTGTATTCTTGCACCCACTCTACTGTACGGTAGAGAGACCTGGATCTGCCAAGAAAAGGTTAGGAGTAAAATTAACGTGATTATCATAAAATTACTGCCCATGGTGTGCGGTAAAACACTAATGGATAAAGTGAGAAATTACTACATTTATTCAAAAGCTCAGTTTTCAATTTTGAATTAGCAGATACAATTGTGTGCTTGCACCCACTCTGCTGTACGGTAGAGAGATCTGGGTCTGCCAATAAAAGGATAGGAGAAAAAATAACGCAATTAGCATGAAATTTCTTTGCATTATGTGTGGTAAAACACTAATGGATAAAGAGTGCAATGTTTACATTTATTCGAAAACTCAGTATTTAAATTTGAATTAGCAGATACAGTTGTGTGCTTGCACCCACCCTACTGTACGGTATAAAGACCTGGATCTGCCAAGAACAGGATAGGAGTAAAATTAACGCAATTAGCATGAAATTTCTTCGAATGGTGTGTGGTAAAACACTAATGGAAAAAGTGAGTAATCAGTAAATTTATTCGAAAGCTCAATTGACAAATTTCATTTAGAACATATAATTGTGGTGAAGTGAGGCGACAAATAGTTTATGAGAGATGCATGATGAAGGGTGTCAGTAGAGTGAATAACGCCTGAAATGAAACAACTTGGATACTAGTGGATCCGAGTAGAGCGTTTTACATGGTGACTAAATCATGCTCTTCGACTGGCGTGATTACTAGAGATATTGAGTAGGACATTATTTGTCTAAAAAGGTTTTTTGCTTCTCCTGTAAAACCCCAATATAATCCCAAATGTAAAAATTGAGAAACTAATGTAAAGGAATTTTATCAGTGACTATTTCTGCATTTGGACTTGTAAGCTTTGAGAAAATTTGGTACTTTAGTGATTTTTCTCATACTCGGCACTTTATTTCTTATCCTAATGTTATCCGCATGGACTTTTTTTTTCTACTCGGACTCATACAATTTCCTACACATTTGTGCGAAAGTTGTACACGATTTTTCTGGGTATTCGGCGGAGTAAAGTTTTTCTCTCTATTGATTTGTTCATTTCGCTCGTTCGCCAATTCACTTCCCTTCTCAGAAAGCTTTCAGTGGCTCGAAGAAAAAGTCGGAGGTGACTTCTACTGAAACTAAATTGCAACTATGTCCACATTGAACTGGCTGTCTCTGGTCATAACTGAAATTGTAACCGATCATAAACGAAAGGATATTTCTAGCAGACTTTGCCAAGTATTTATATGCGTTTATACACTCTACACACGCATTAGTGCCATAATTTATATTCAGAGGCTCTCGTGTCTATTCAAAAGCAGAATGATGTAGCACAACTTACACAAAAGGTTATAAATAACTTCTTACAACCTCCATCCTTGAGTGCCAGTGAAACTTTATTCAATTTTTCATAACTATCCTTTTCAAATTCATATCAGCATTCACTAAAATGTATTTCCTAACACGTGATCAAATAAGTGGTCTCTTCCTCGACAGGTGCCCAGTCATCGATAACATTTAGAAATATTTTCAAGATGTACAAGAATATTTTTAGGTATTTTTCAATTTATAACAAATTTTTTAAAAGAAATTTTATCACAGTGACTATAAATTAGGTGAACACTAAGGTGTACCCCAAATTTTTTTTTATCATTACCCTATTATATTTTATCAGGTGAATAAATTTTTTGTATAGTTGACCAAAAACCAAACTTCAGAGAACGGCAGCAAGGTCTGCAGCTTAGTTTCTCTGTTTATAAAGTACAAATAGAATTTTTTTTTCAAATATAATATATATTATATATATATATATATAATATAGAAAAGTTCAAAACTTACATAAGGAAAACTTTTTAATAATGCTTTTTACAACTGAATTCTTCTTACCATGGCTTCTTACTTCTTAAAAAATGGTTAAAATTGAATAAATAATGGGTTTTCTTTGGGCGAGGAAATATTTCCTAGAACGTTGATGTTTCCAAATTTTAATGGATAAAGTTGTTAACTAAAACAATTTTTTCAAAAAGGAAATATTTTTCAAACAAAGAATTATTTTTGAAGATTATTTAGGTATCCCTAAAATTGGAAAGAATAGAGTTGTAGGGAATATTTTTCTCGAAAAAATAAGCGATGATTAATTAATATTCAAAAAAATTAAATTGGTAAAAAAAAGTTAAAAAAAAAATAAATTCCAAAAACTAGTTTCAAACTTCTTATGTGTAGTAAACCTTATTCACAAAATTAATGCTTTCTTCTTCATAAGACATGGCTGGTAATAGCATTTTAATTCTTAAAATAATAAAAAACGCAATAAGAAGATCCAACTATTTTTGGTCCAAATTTGATTTCTGTTGGATAATAATTCAGATATGTTATTTAAAACTCGTTCTTTTGGTTGAAAGTTTACCTAATTTCGTAGAATATTCGTCTATTTAGATATAAATTTCATCTTTTATCTTCGAAATTGCTTCTTTCTGGCTTGAAAATTTTACTGTTTGGTTTAAAATTTAGTCATTTTTTTTAATTTGATAATTGTATTTGATAAAAAATATCTTTTTATTAAAGATTTAACTATTTGGTTGTTAATGAAAATTTTTTGTAGAAAATTATTTATTTTTTTAAGATTTAACTATTTGGTTGAAAATTATATTTATGTTGAAAATTCACCTTTTCAAATTAAAAATTCAACTATTTCGTTAAAAAATTTGTCTGTTTGGATAGAAGATTAATTTTTATGGTAAAAACTTAACCTTTTTTTCTTGAAAATTCACTTTTCTTGGTTGAAAATAAGCTTTCATGTTAACAATTCAACTGTTTTCTTAAAGTTCATCTGTCTGGCTTTAAAGTTTTACTGTTTGGTTTAAAATGTAGTTATTTTTTTAATTAGATAATTGTGTTTGATAAATGTGTCTCTTTTTATCAAAGATTCAACTATTTGGTTTTAATGCAAATTTTTCGTAAAATTACTTATTTTTGGAAGATTGAACTATTTGGTTCATAATTATATCTTTTGTCGTAAATTCACCTTTTCAAATTAATAGTTTAACTATTTTGTTAAAAAATTTGTCTGTTTCGATAGACGATTAATTTGTTATGGTTAAAAAAGAACCTTTTGTTCTCGAAAATTCATTTTTCTTGGTTGAAAATTGTTAAGAATTCAACTGTCTTCTAAAAGTTCATCTATCTGGCTTTAAAATTTTACTATTTGGTTACAAATTTATATTTTTTCCTGTAAATGAATCTCTTTTAATTAAAAGTGCAACTATTATGTTTTAAATGCATCTGTTTGATTAAAAATTATTTTTTTTAAATTCTTCTTTATTGCTTGATAATTACATTTCTTGTTGAAACTTAACTTCTTCCGAATGATCATTTAAATTTCTCCCCAAAAATTCTTGTTTTTCACTTGAAAATTCATTTACTTTGTTAAAAACTCTACATTTTTTTAATTTGTTTTTTTTTTATTTAAAAATTAACTGTTTGTTTAAAAATGGTATTTTGGAACATTCGTTCTTAGCTTTAAAATTGTGCTATTTGGTTGAAACTTCTACACTTCTGTTGGACATTCATTTCTTTTCGTAGAAACTGTGACCTTTTTTGGTTCAACTGTTTGATAAAAAATTATGTTATTTGGTTAGAAATTCAACTAATTATTTATTTATTATTATGTATTATTTATTCATTTATTAATTACATTATATTATTAAAATAATATTAAAAACATTCTAATACAATAATCATATTTATTTGTTATATTTAGTTTGCTTGCTTAAAGTTCGCGGCATTTATTTTTTATCATTTTGAATGTCTCATTGTGAAATCATTGTTTATTTAAGGCTATGTCTAGTCATCTCAAAAATTCGGGACGTCTAGCCAAGCCTATGAAAAATATTAGAATCTTCATCCTTAATTTCGGGACGAGACACTTCTTTTTTTTAATTCTTTAGATTTAAATCTATTAAGATAAGAAGCTTTCATTTATATAACATATTCATTATTAAATGATTCACTTAAAAATTAAAAAAAAAAGTTTTTTAAGCTTTAAGTTGAAAAGTTGAGAATTCAGAAGAATTAAATTTTGGCTGCTTTCATTTGCAGATCAGTTTTGATTACTTTAAACGAAAAAGTCTTTAGCTTTAGCAAGTTGAAATTTTTGATGTCAATGACCCGAGAAATTTGTGAAATCCGGTAAAAATCGGGAATTAACAGAAAATTTTTCGCGACGATAAAAGTGGCCTCCCCGATAATCCTATTGATTTACGTAAGAAAGAAGTTTTATTCATAATTAGTATTCTATTCTACAACCTTTACTTAAAATAATTGTATAGATTTCAATTTATCTGCATATCAATTGATATTCTTTGTAACTCATAAAATAAAAAAATTTCTAATCGTGAATTGAATAAGAAAAAAATTCTTCCTTGGAATTGATGTCATTTAACTTCCGTCACCATCTATAATCTGTATGCAGTTAAAAAAAAAATCGAAGAAAGGTGCTGCAGAAGTATGAACTTCCTTCCCTAGTTCCATAGTCCATTAATTCCTCATTCTTTCAACACAAAATGCATTAAGAAGAGAATGTACATTTACACCATTTACAAAACACCTTGTCTCACACCAGAAGCTTTTGCAATTCAGAATCGATTTTCAGCTTACAATGAGAGTGTTGCCAGAGGGACAATTTTCTCTCTCATTTTTTTCATCGTTGCGTCTCCTGTCTCTTTTTCTCTAAAACTTCATCCTCTTTCTTTGCTCTTATTCTCCCCTTTTACCCCAACCCATTTTTACCCCAACCTATTGCATTATCATGCAGAATATGAAGTGTGCGTCTCCGCATCTTTGTCAGAATTCACAATAGGAGCCATAGATTTATGCATTGTCATACTGCCTGAGATGTATTGGATTAGGTCAGAGGATTTTAATTTTTGTTTACAAGAAGAATTTGATTTTTATTGAAACTTGCAAAAACAACTAAAGTATATTTTTTGTATATTCCCATCAAAAATAGCACGAAAAACCACTGCAAAGTAGTTTAAGCATGTTCATTAAGGGCCGTACATAAACTACAATACTGATTTTCGGCTATTTTTTCCCCTGTTTTTCCTTCTTTGACGAACTTTAACTTGGATCAAAGCTCTCTGAAAACAGAAAAAATGAGTTTTTTCACGAATATAGGGTAATAATAGGGAAACATATTCTTTTAAATAAAATTAATATATACACATTGAGAAAAAAATTTGCTCCATTCACATAAATCGATTTTTTAGATATCAATTTGCTTGAGTGAAAAAAACAATTATTAGAGTGAAATCTTGTATGTTTGATTCAAGGTGACATTCATTTATTTTCTTGATTTCAAGGCATTCATTTCTTTAAAGCAAACGTATATCCCATTGGTTCTCTGGGCGATAAATGGTTCACTTCAATCAAAAAAAAATGTTTTAGTATTAACAATGTTTTTCTCAGTGCACCATATTCAATTCAAAATAGAACATTCAAATATCTCCGATTTCAAGTTGAACTATATTGCATTTGGAACAAAATATAGTTGTATTTGGAACAGAACAGATTTTCCGGCAAAATAGATAAATTTTCGACGCAAAACAACCATTTCCAACAACAGCAAATTTATTTTTTACCAAAAAGTTCCTCTATCTGACCAAATAGTTCAGCTTTTAAGCCAAAAGAATGATTATACAACAGATAAACTTTTAACCCATAAAGACGAATTTTCAAGCAAAATTAAGTTTTAAACCAAACACTGGCTTTACAATCAAACAGTTCAACTTTCAAGCAAAAAAAAAGAATTTTTAACCAAAAAAGATGACTTTTCTACCAGAAAAGATGAATTTTCAATTCAGAAGAAAGAATTTTCAATCAACTATAGTTGAATTTTCAATTAAAAAGTATGACTTTTCTAAATAGTTAAATTATCAACCTGCGAAAATGGATTTCAACCAATTACCAATTAGGAAAGAAAAAAACGATTCCGTAACCTTGAACAATGATTTTTAAACCATATAATTGAATTTGTAACTAAAAAATATATTTTTTAAATAAAACGTGATGTCGCCAAATTTTCACTTTGAAAAGTTGATTTAAACAAAAAATTCTACAATTTATAAAGAATAAAAGTGGAATTTTTAAACCGAAAAACCCAATTTTATAGTATAAGTTAAATTTTCGACAAAAAAAATAAATTTTCAACAACCAAGTTTATTTTAAAACAAGAGTGACGACTTTTCTACTATAGGAGATTAATTTTCTACCAAAAGACGAATTCTCAACCAGCTGACTTAGGGAAAAAAACGATTCCTCAACCTTTAACAATGATTTTTAAACCAGATAATTGAATTTTTAACTAAAAAATATATTTTTGTAACAAAACATGGTGTAGCAAAATTTTGACTTGAAAAATTTAATTTAAAAAACAATTCAACAATTTATAAAGAAGAACAGTGGAATCTTTAAACCGAAGAAACCAATTTTATTGTATAAGTTAAATTTTCGACAAAAAAAATAAATTTTTAACAAAAAAGTTTATTTTAAAATAAGAGAGATGACTTTTCTACTATAGGAGACTAATTTTCTACCAAAAGACGAATTCTAAAGCCGTTGAATTAGGAAAGAAAAAACGATTCCTCAACCTTGAACAATGGTTTTTAAACCAGATAATTGAATTTTTAACTAAAAAATATATTTTTGTAACAAAACATGGTGTAGAAAAATTTTGACTTGAAAAATTTAATTTAAAAAACAATTCAACAATTTATAAAGAAGAACAGTGGATTTTTTAAACTGAAAAAACCAATTTTATAGTACAAGTTAAATTTTCGACAAAAAAATGAATTTTTAAAAACAAAGTTTATTTTAAAACAAGAGAGATGACTTCTACTATAGGAGACTAATTTTCTACCAAAAGACGAATTCTAAACCAGCTAAATAGGGAAAGAAAAAAACGATTCCTCAACCTTGAACAATGATTTTTAAACCAGATAATTGAATTTGTAACTAATAAATATATTTTTTAAACCAAACGTGGTGTCGTTAAATTTTCACTTTAAAAAGTTAATTTTGAAAAATTCAACAATTTATAAGAAAGAACAGTGGCATTTTTAAACCGAAAAAACCGATTTTACTGTATAAGTTGAAATTTCCACAAAAAAAGAAATTTTTAACAACAAAGTTTTTTAAAAAACAAGAAAAATGACTTTTCTAATATAGGAGATTAATTTTCTACCAAAAGACGAATTCTAAACCATCTGAATTAAGAAAAAAAAACGATTCCTCAACCTTAAACAATGATATTAATTGTCAATCAAGAAAGTTGATTTTTAAACCAGATAATTGAATTTTTAACTAAAAAATGTATAATTTTAAAGCAAACGTGGTGTCACCAAGTTTTCACTTAGAAAATTTAATTAAAAAAAAAAATTAAACAAGTTGAATTTAATATAAAAGAAGCGAATTTTAAACAACAAGATTAACTTTTAACCAAACCGTTGCAAAGAATTTAACTTTCAAATAAAGAAGAAAGAATTTTTAACCAATGAAATTTGCTTTTCTATCATAGAGGATGAATTTGTAATTCCAAAGCACGAATTTTCAATCAAGTAAGATTGACGAATTTTCCAACAAAATTCATTTAAAAAGCAGTGGAACTTTTAAAACAAAAAGGCCAATTTTTTCAATACAGTGGAAATGCCGTCCAAAAAATATCAAATGGAATACTTAAATTTTTAGATAAGAAAATTAATTTTTTACCATGTAGTACAATTTTTATTGAATTTCGAAAAGTAAATGACATTTTTAAGGGTTTTGTCTACAAAAAAGTTTTAATATCACAATACTTCGAGAGTAAATGTTTTTTATATTTAAATTTTTTATTTTAAATTTTTTATTTTTAAATAAATAGTTTAAGTTTCTGGAGTGTAATTTTTTGAATATTTAACTATTTAATATTATGAAAGATTAATTTTCTACCAAAAGACAAATTTTAAATCAGGTAATAGAAAAATAAACGTCAACATTAAGCAATTATTTTGAATTTGTAATCCAAAGGCGATTTTTAACCCAATAGGTGAATCCTTAAACAAAAAGATGGATTTAAAATAAAAAAGATCAATATTCTATTCAAAAAGAAGATTTTCGAAAAAAAATGCATACATACAAGTTTTATTCAACCAAGAAAGAACAATTTGTAACCCGATAAGTGAATCCTCTACAAAAAGATGATTTTTCAACCAAATACTCGAATTTTCTACCTAAAAGTCCATTCTTCAACTTATACCAAATAAATTTTCAAGCAGAAATGAAATAATTACATTTTCTGATAAAAGAATTAATTTAATAGAAAATACGAATTTTCAACCAAAAAAGATAAATTTTCAACCTAATTTTTAAATTTTTAATAAAAAATATTGATTGTCCGCCAGAGGGATTAATGTTCCACCAAAAAGAAGGAATTTTCAACGGCATTTTTTATTTTGAATCCAAAAAGACGAATTATTCACATCGCAGTTAATTTTCAATCACATACTTTGATTTCCTATAAAGTTTTTTTAATGTCCAAGCCTAAAAGACGAATTTCCCTCAATAAACTTTAATTTTGGACCCAAAAAATATGAATTTTCAATTAGGTCGATTTTGCGGTCAGTATAATAAGATTTTCAAAATCTATGATATAAAAAAGAATTTGAATAATCTTCTTGGAAAGCACGTGTGAATGACAAGCCTTATTTATTCACGCATACATTTCCTTCATTATCATATAGATGTTAAGCGGAGAAATATTTGAGGTTCCTTATTGAATTCATTAGCTGCAAATAATCTCCTGACGTTGAAAAAGTATTTTTTTAACAAATCTACACAACCAGCACGTTTTATTTCCGGATTACAATGTTCATCCTAGAAAAATTTCTGTAAACTTACAGTATTTTTAATTTAAAATATAAAGTTAATATTCATACAGAATTCTTTTTATTTTACAGAACCTTTTATGTAAAATGATAGAAAAAAAATTAAGAACAATATTTCCTATAATGGATGGAAAAAGATACCTTATTTTTAAATGAAAATTGTTCAAAATTTTTAACTTTATTTTTTAAGTCTAGTGATTAAAGTTCAAATTTTTTCAATACTTTTTCAATTTAAATGATTTTTTTATAAAAAAATACAAACTTTTTGTGTAAAAAACTAAGATAAAATTTTTTTTAAATAGTAAGTTTTCATGTGAAACTTAATGTTTCTTTTTTTTAATCAATTTTCTGTAAGAAATGTTAACTTATAAAATATACATCGACTTCCGGTGGAACACGCGAGCATAATCTGAAATTGTTCAAAGAAATTGTATTTTCCTTTAAATATAATAAGATTTCACTAAAAATACTGATTTCAGGGGTAAAACGTAAAAGTAAACTAAAATTGTTAAAGAATTGTGAATAGTCATTTTAGAATATAATCTTTTGATTTAAAATACGAATCTCCAACAAAAAACACTAAGATAATAAAAAATTGTTTTTACCAAACAAGATGAATTTTTTAATCAAAAAGAAGAATTTTTCACACAAAAAATTGTTTGTTCACGAAAAAAAGTGATAGGCGAATTATAATTTAAAGAGAAATTAAAGAGAGAAAGAAACGAATCCTTAACCAATATAATATTTTTTAGAAACTGCAAATTTTTTTTGGCCTAAAATTGATTTTGTAACTGAAAATTTGATTCTTATACTTTTGATTCGAAACTGAAAGTTTTTTGTTAAAAATTCGTGTATCTGGTTAAACCTTTATATATTTTGTTGATAATCCGTTTGTTTCTGTACAAAATTATTCTTTCTGTATGAAAATTCAACAGTTTCTTGTTAATTTTTTCTGTCTTACGACTAACAAATTTTGGTTATTTCAAAAATCAACTCATGGCTAAAAGCCATCTTTTTGGTTGAATTCAACTGCTTTTGATTAAAAATTAAAATCTTTTTTGGTTAAAATATCAAATACTACATGTTTCGTTTAGAATTCCTGTTTTTTGGAATGCAAATTTAATTTAAACTTCTTCTATTTAGTTGAAAAATGAACTATTTGGTTGAGGATTAATTTTTTGTTTGGCAGAAAATTTAACTACTTGATCTTTATTTTACAATTTATCTTTTTTTTGTTGAAAATTCAACTATTCCAATTTAATGTTCATTTATTTATTTAGTTGAAAATTCGTTTTTTTTGTTTGAATATTCTTTTTTCACTACAAATTTTACTTTTTCAATTTTGGTTAAAATTCAACAATTTGAATAAAAGTTTATCGTTTTCAGAAGCGTATTCAAATATTTGGTTGATAGTTCATGTATTTTATTAAAATGTCTTTTTTGTAGAAAATCGATGCGTTTGGTTCAGAATTCAACTATATGGATAAAAAATCATTTATCTACTTGAAAATGCAATAATTGTACAAAAACTTGAGAAATTATTCATTATCTTCTTCATATGATTTATTTATTTAAATAATGGAGAGGTTTAATGTATCTAAAAATATCTTGTAATAAAATTTGCCGAAGCTTTCTTAATTAAACATGGTACTTGAATTATTAATAATAATCTCGCGAAAGTGTGTATGTATTTCGGGTCGATTGTTAAAAAAGGCAAAGTATTTTAATGGCCACATACTATTAACAATTATTCCCGGAAAAATTTGAGAAATATGGGAAGAACTTGCAATTATCAGGGATTTTTTTCTGGGTTTGAGTTGACATCCTGTTATAGAGCTTGTAAAATTTATTTTGAAAATATAATTTTCTCACAAATAACAAATTTAAATTCGTAGAAATTTACAAAACTAAAGCCCTCGTGAATACTATTCTGATTATGATAAAAGTTTAACATTAAAAATCAAATTATAGGTAGAAGAGGATGACATAAATTTACCGCATTTAAGAAATCCTGAAAGTTGAAAATTACTGAGCAAAATAGGTATCAAAATATATTTTAAACGAACATTAATCATCCAAAATTGTAATGGATATGTCGGAGGTAGATATAAATATTTTATTTTTGATTAACTGTACCATATAGCTAAAGTTTAATAATTTAATAGTTTTTTTAAAACAATATTAATTACTCTTAGATTTTCAGCTGGATTTATAGAGGATAAAAGATTTTTTTATATGCTCCTTAAAATTAAGTAAGACATCTCTTGAAAAATAAATTTTTGCTGAAATCAGAACTAAGATTCAGTTTACTTTAATTAAGTAATTTTATTTTCAATTGAAATATTTAATAAAAATGTTTTTTTTAGATATCTGCTTGATTATAACTAAAAATAGACTCTTTGGCCTTTGAAAATAATTATCAACAATTGTTTAGCTAAAAGTTTCTAATTTTTAAAAATGTATAGAAATATATAATATTTTATCGCTAATATGCTAAAATATTTCATTTTCATCAAAGTATAATGTATAAACTTTATGTACGATATTTCATATATTTTAGAGGGGTTGACAACTCGTGAAGTATGATGCACACTTGTGCTGAATTATCCTGAAGTATCTTGAAGTACGTGAAATATTCTGAAGTACTGAGAAATATCTTGAATTATCTTGAAATAATCTGAAGTATCCTGAAGTATTTGAAATATCTTAAAGTATCTTGAAGTATATGAAGTATCCTGAAGTACATTGAATTATCCTGAAGTACATGGAAATATTCTGAATTACTTTGAAATATCTTAAAGTATCCTAAAGTACGTGAAATATCCTAAAGTACCTTGAAATATCTTGAATTATCTTGAAATATTCTAAAGTATCCTGAAGTATTTTGAAATATCTTGAAGTATCCTGTAGTACGTGAAATATCCAAAGATGTGAAGTATCTTGAAGTATGTGAATTATTTTGAAGTACCTTCAAATATCTTGAATTATCTTGATATATTCTGAAGTATCCTGAAGTATTTGAAATATCTTGAAGTATCTTGAAGAAAATTGAATTATCCTGAAGTACATTGTAATTTCTTGAATTATCTTGAAATATTCTGAAGTATCCTGAAGTATTTGAAATATTTTTAAGTATCTTGAAGTATATGAAGTATCTTGAAGTACATTCAATTATTCTGAAGTACCTTGAAATATCTTGAATTATCTGGAAATATTCTAAAGTATCCTGAAGTATATTGAAATATCTTGAAGTGTCCTGTAGTACGTGAAATATCCTAAAGATGTGAAGTATCTTGAAGTATGTGAATTATTTTGAAGTACCTTGAAATATCTTGAATTATCTTGAAATATTCTGAAGTATCCTGAAGTATTTGAAATAT
>JAAAKG020028153.1:0-12114 GCA_010014905.2 Druon quercuslanigerum | reverse complement strand
TCGATTTAGTTATTCAATGGTTATAAGGTGAATTTTCATTTTTTCTTCTAAATTACAAATTGTATTTGTTATTACCGCCCAAAGTTGAAAACCCGTGCCTCTCGAGCGAAGAAAAAAATTTCCCTTCCATTTTCTTGAAAACGAATAATTTTGATTCATCAAACCTTTCTTGTATCAATTTAGCCTCTTAATGACTAGAAATTAAATTTTCATTTTTTGTTTAAATTAAAAATTGTATTTTTTATTACCGTCCAAAATTGTAAAAGCGAGCACCTCGAGCGAAGAAAAAACTTCCCCTTGAATTTTCTTGAAAATAAATAATTTTTCTTTATTAAACCTTTCCTGTATTGATTCAGCCTCTTAATGGCTAGATAGTGAATTTTCATTTTTTTTAAAAATTGAAAATTGTATTTTTTACAACCGTCCAGAGTTCAAAAAATGTACACCCCGAGCAAAGAAAAAACTTTCCCTTCCATTTACTTGAGACCGAAGAATATATTTTCATCGAACCTTTTTTGTATCGATTTAGTTATTCAATGGTTATAAGGTGAATTTTCATTTTTTCTTCTAAATTACAAATTGTATTTGTTATTACCGTCTTAAGTTATAAAAGCATGCCCTTCGAGGGAAGAAAAAACTCTCCCTTGCATTTTCTTGAAAACGAATAATTTGTTTTGATAAAACCTATCCTGTATTGATTCAGCCTCTTAATGGCTAGATCGTGGATTTTCATTTTTTGTTTAAATTGAAACTTGTTTTTTTTTACAACCGTCCAAAGTTTAAAAAACGTGCACCCGAGCAAAGAAAAAAACTTTTCCTTCCATTTTCTTGAAACCAAATAATATATTTTCATCAAACCATTTTATCTATCGATTCAGCTTTTCAATGGTTATAAAGTGAATTTTCATTTCTTTATCTAAATTAAAAATTGTATTTTTTATCACCGTCCAAAGTTATAAAAGCGTGCCCCTCGAGCGAGGAAAAAACTTCCCCTTGAATTTTCTTGATAAACGAATAATTTCGATTCATCAAACCTTTCTTATCTCGATTCAGCCGCTTAATGGCTAGAGAGAAAATTTTCAGTTTTTGTTTACATTGAAATTTTTGTTTACAACCGTCCAAAGTGAAAAAAAACGTGCACCCCGAGTGAAGAAAAAACTTTTCCTTCCATTTTTTTGAGACCGAATAATATATTTTCATCGAACCTTTTTTTCTATCGATTCAGCGTTTCAATGGTTATAAAGTGAATTTTCATTTCTTTATCTAAATTAAAAATTGTAATTTTTATCACCGTCCAAAGTTATAAAAGCGTGCCCCTCGAGCGAAGAAAAAACTTCCCCTTGCATTTTCTTGAAAACGAATAATTTGTTTTGATCAAACCTTTCTTATATCGATTCAGCTTCTTAATGTCCATAGAAATAATTTTCACTTTTTGTTTAAATTAAAAATTGTGTTTTTTAAAACCGTCCAAAGTTTAAAAACATGCACCCCGAGGGAAAAAAAATTTCCCCATAAATTTTCTCTCTCCAGTAAAATCATGAAAATGTGGACTACGCCCTTATGTCACGCTACACTTAAATATTTATAAAATACTTGCCTTTCATAATATAATGAGATTGTCAGACGTTTATAAAAGACACTCTGGCAGACGAGGAAGTTTGTTTAGCGTAGCAGACACTTAGATTATGAGATGGGGAAACATACCGAGGCCATACTATAGAATGACGTATGACTAAAAATCAGAATATACTAGTTTTTCTGGAGGTTTTTCAAATTTAATTGGTCGATAGAAGGAGAGGGATTGGTCCCAACCACGAGGCGCTGTATTGTAATTGGCTAGGTTTTGATAACTTGATATCTTCGGACCCTGGTAGTTACTTTCGTATAATTTTCCACCTATAAAATAAGAAAACAATGTTAAATAATGAAATATTTATAAATAAAAATTTAACAAAAATTTTCCAAAAATTTCCGAGCAATTTTCCAGCAATTGCCGAGTGAAAATTCTTTTGTGAAAAGAGTCACTAAAAAAATGTAATCCAATCGGATGACGTCTTGCACCCCTTATTAAAGTCTAACGTTAACTTCTAAATATCTTCGTTTCTTTTGTGCCATAAAAAGCATTTTCAAAAACATGAGCCTTTTTTATATTATACTAAATTATATTATTTTTTAATAATTTAAATAGTTATAAATATTTTTTTTGGTAAATACGAAAGCAATGAAGATATCCAGAGTTTAGTCATCACCTTAGATTCAATTTTTCCACGGATTTTATTTTTTTAAAGAACAAACATTTTCACTAGCATATTTTATTTTTCAAAATTTGACTATTCCTGTACAAATTAACCAGAGAATACGATTTCGAGGATCAAGAGTTATTAAATTGAAAAAAATTAATAAAGCGATGATTCTAGTGATCATTAATTTTTTTTGTCACTATTTCTAAATTTCCAAGGACCATATTTTTTCACAGTCGAATTTTAATTATCGTTTCTTGTAACATATTTTACATGGGGTAAAAAAGCATTTTTCAAGCATGGAAAGCACAAAAAGCAAAAGCAATGCAGATGATCTTTTTCAATCAGGGTCTAAAATGTCAAAAATTTCACACTCCACTAACAAAATATTTTTTCAACTCTATCCATAACAGGCTTCACAGTGATTATTTCTTTTATATAAAATTTATTGAGTAAAAAGACGAATTTTTAAATAAAAAAATTAATTTTTAACTAAGAAGATCAGTTTACTACCATACAGAAAATTTCAAGAAAATAATTTAGTTATCAACTAACAAGGATCAATTTTCAAGCCAAGCAGAAGTAGTAAATTTTGTCAGTTAAAAAAATGAATTTTTAATAAAAAAGAATAATTTTTGACTAAAATTTTGAATCTTTTACCAACAAAAAAATGATTTTTAATCAAAGTAGTTCGAATTTCAATCAATTCATTTAAATTTCAACTAAAAGAGATGTTTATTTTAAATAAAAAATAGAATAGTGAAATTTTCAGTAAAAAGAATCTTTAAAGAAAATATTGTTTAATAAAGTATTTTAATGTTTAACCAAGTAGTTGATTTTTAATAAAAAAACACTAATTTTCAATCAAAAAAATGAATCTTTATCAGAAAAAAAACTAATTTTTAACAAATTTGTTCAACCAGTTAAATTTTCAATGTATGAATATTCAAAAAAGTTATGGATAAGTTATAAGTTATAAATAGTTGCATTTAAAAAAGATGAATTTTCAATCAAAAAAAATCTTTAACAAAAAAAATGAATTCTTAACTAAGTATTTTAACGTTCAGCCAAGTAGTTCATTTTAAATGAAAGACTTTTTTTTTAATAGTGGAATTAAATTTTTTATCAAAAAGATGAATCATTATTAAAAATCGAATTTTAAACAAAAAACTTATTTTTAAACTAAATAGTAGAATTCTAAACAAAAATATGATTTTCAATAAAAGAAAATAATTTTTAATTTCAATTTCGAATTTTTTACCGAGAAAAATGAATTTTTAACAAAGTAGTACAACTTTCAAGCAATTCCTTTAAATTTCAACCAAAAGAGATTTTTATTTTAAATAAAAAAAAGTTAAATGCAACTAAAGAGAAATTTGTAACAAAACTGTTGAATTTTCATCTACAAAACATAATTTTTTAATCAAAAATGGAATATTTAAAAGCGCGAAAAAGGGGAATATTTTAAATACTGTGAAGCCTGTAATAAATAAAGTTTTATTAAATTTATTAACTAAAAAATAATTGTAATTGTAAAAAATAATTAATAAAATCAAGAAAAATAATCCAGTTGTTAATTGCAACTATAATTTTGCAAACAAACCTAAAGCGAACTTTAAAAAAAATTAAAATTGTTTTTTATTTAACAATGTTTATGGTTTGAAGTATTTACTTTCTATTCAGATAAAATTTGAAATTTATATTTAATCCTAATGCATGGGATCTTATGAGTTACGAGATTATTTTCCTCAATTTTATAAATAATATTTAACAATTCTCATTTTTGAGTTTGAGATGTCCTCTTGGAATAATCGGTAAATTGGTCTCTATAAACTGATGCCAAACGGAGAAGCCATTTTTCTAGTTTTTTGAATACGCAATAATTTAAAAAGTAAAAAACTCTCAGTAAAAATAGTTTTTTCGGAGAAAATTATATTTTTTATGGGAAGAGGATCTAATCGGTTCTGCTTTCGGGCGAGCCTAATAACAAAAAGAAACACTACCATCCTACAGGAATTAAGTTCATGGTAGTTTATCGTTTCGTCGCTAGGTTCGCACGAAATCAGAACCACACAGATATTTTTTCTGCACTACTTCAGGACCAAACTTCATGGTAGTTTTTTGTTTTGTCTTTAGGTTGCCCAAAATCAGAACCGAGCAGACCTTATCCTCTGACACTCCAGGACCAGCCAGGTCGCAGGAACAGGATCTGTTCAGTTCTGCTTATTGGCGAACCTAACAACAAAAAGAGACACTACCATCCTTCAGGAACTAAGTTCATGGTAGTTTTGCGTTTTGTCTAAAGGTTCGCCCGAAATAAGAACCGAGCAAATCTTCTCCTCTAACACTTCAGGACCAGCCAGGTTATAGGAAGAGAATCTGTTCGGTTCTGCTTATTGGCGAACCTAAGAACAAAACGGAACACTATCATCCTTCAAGAGCAAACTTCATGGTAAGTTCTCGTTTTGTCTTGAGATTCGCCTGAAATCAAATTCGAGCAGATCTTCTCCTCTGACACTTCAGGACCAGCCAGGTTACAGGAAGAGGATCTGTTCGGTTCTGCTTATTGACGAACCTAACAACAAAACGAAACACTATCATCCTTCAGGACCAAACTTCATGGTAGTTTTTTTTGTCTTTAGGTTCGCCCAAAATCAGAACCGAGCAGATCTTCTCCTCTGACACTTCAGGACCAGCCAGGTTACAGGAAGAGGATCTGTTGGGTTCTGTTTATTATCGAACCTAACAACAAAACGAAACTATCATCCTTCAGGACCAAAATTCATGGTATTTTTTCCTTTTGTCTTTAGGTTCGTATGAAAATTAGACAATACGGCTTCTCCATTTGACCTTGAAGTCCTATTTACCAATGATTTCCAAAAGCCTTAAATCCATACTATACAAACTAAATAAAAACTACCCAACATTTTAGACGCTGATATCGATTACTAAAAGCCATGCAAACTTGCCATCATCTGTATTTGAGCAGACAGGGCCAAAATTGCAGTCAGCTGAAACGAGGTTGTCGACAACCGGAGTGTTGCGCAGATGTTTGATGGTATCCAAAATATCATCTTCAGTTCCAACCATGGCTAGAACTCTAGTCTTCTTCTCTTCTGGCATTTCCGTCTCGATTTCAATAAACTTGCTATTACTATTCATAACCAAAGTCTCTCCCTCGCCAGAATCCATAGTTTCGTTGCGAAAGTACTCATCAATCATGGACATCGAAGCAGTTCTATTTCCTTTGGGCATTCTCTGAAACCCGTTTTCACAAATTGGCTTCCGATCTTCAAATTGATAATAGTTCATAGACGACAATGAATCATCCAGAGATTCGTCCAAATCCTCAGATGACAAATATCCGTTGCTCCTATACGAATCGAGACTCTCCCTCTCAAAAATATCTTCCTCTCTTTCTGGTATCCTGCAAACCTCGTACTTGTTATGTGTCTCGAAGAATCGAGAAATATCGTTGTTCAGAGGCTTGTTTTGCCTTATGATCGGGATCACTTTCGGACTGAGATGCTTGTATTGCATAACAGGTCTACAGGTCTTCTCAAACTCCTGGATCAGCTGCTTCACAGGAACTGGAGTATAATCGATGCCCTCACTATCAGAAGACTGCTGATCCTGATTTCCGTTCCTGAAGTTCCTGATGTTACCATTTGTTTGTGCTGAAGTCTTGATGTGATTGGCATTAGAGTATTTTGAGTTGGAGTGGTATTTAGATTTAGAGCTGTGGTTTGAGTAAGAATTTGAACGAGAGTTAGAATTTGAGCGAGAGTTAGAGGATGAGCGAGAGTAGCCATTAGATTGAGAGTAGCCATTATGAACAGAGTTGCCATTATGATGAGAGTTGCCATTATGATGAGAGTTGCCATTATGATGAGAGTTGCCATTAGGGTGAGAGTGTCCATTTGGTCGAATGTGACCATTTGAATGAGAACGGCCATTAGACTGATGCGAGTTAGAACTATACTGAGAGTTAGAGTTAGGTCTGGAATGAGGTTTGGAGTGATTAGAATTAGTGAAGGCAGACTTGTAGCGATTATTGCGAAGCCCGTTAGTGCTCGCTCGAGAACGGTCCTCGTTTTTGTAGGACATTCGTTTAGATTTTTCCGTAAAATGGTCAGAATCGTCTAGAGGAAGTTCCGGGTCTGTACCGACAGCCACTTCCCGAAGATAGATTTTCTTTACTTCGGTGGTCCTGTTCACCCCGTTCTCTGAATTTTTACAGGCTCGAGCTTGTTGAGCGTATCCTGGAATGTTTTTTATTGAGTTTTGATTTTCAAAATTTTCAATAAATAGGGACATAATGAAATGATGAATGTAGTAAGAGGTCGTCCATAAACTACGTTATCCATTTTCGAATTTTTACCCCCCCCCCCCCCCTAGCACATCCCCCATTTCGAAAGGGTTTTCGCATTTCCAGTGAGTGTAATTTTCGAACTACAAAGAAGACTTCAACGAAATAGTTGAATTTTCAACGAAATACAGTCAAACCCGGATTTAGTGTCAACTTTGGGACTGACCCTGACAATAAATCCAGAGTCTCGGAACTATTTTGTCCCTCTCCTGTCCTCTCTCTCTCTCTCTCTGTTTTGTGGCGCATGAGTGAGCACCACACCTTCTCACGCAGCTCCTCTCATCCATCCCCACCTCGCGGCATCAATTCTCGGAAATGCTAAATCCAGAAACACTAAATCCAGGTTTGAGTGTAATTAAATTTTTAACAAAAGTTAAATTTGTAACCAAATAGTTAAATTTTCAACCTACAAGGATGCACTTTTAACCAAGAAGATTCAATTTCTACCAAAAAAGACGAATTTTCAACAAAAAAGTATATTTTTTAAGCTAAAAATTCGATTTTTTCTTAAATTGACTTCTATACACGATAAGATAAATTTTCGACAGAAAGATAATTTTCAATTGAAAAAGATGAATTTGAGAGATAAATTATGAACAATAAAATTAATTTTTCACCAAATATTTAAATTTACAAATAAGTAGTATAATTTTTAATTAAATAGATTAATTTTTAACCAAAAAGTGGTATTTTTAATAAAAAAAGGATAAATTTTCAAACGTGAAAATTACTCTTCAATAAAAAAAACTAATTTTAAACAAAATAAATTAATTTTGAACCCAATAGTAGCATTTTAAACTAGAAAATATCAATTTTCAATTAAAAATATAATTTGTTAACCAAAAATCGAACAGACATATTTTCAGTTGAAAAAGTTAAATTTAAAGAAATAAAATCAAATTTGTAATAAACTGGTGACATTTTTAACTAAGTGTTTTAATTTTTAAACAAAATAGAACGAATTCTCATCGAGAAATGCCATACTTAATGTTTTAACCAAGAAAGATTTAATTTCAAATAAAATACTGTCCAATTCGATAAAAAAAATGGTTGTATTTTCATCTAAAAAAAGATAAATTTTTAATCAAATAGGTAGTTTTAAATAAAAATGGTAAATTTTGAACCAAAAATAGAATAGTTCAAATTTCAGTAGAAAAAATAATTTGTAACAAACTGGTTAAACTTTCGCCGAAGAGATAAACTTGATACTAAAATGATGAATAAAAAAATTGTTTTTTAACAAAATAATTCAATTCAATTAAATTAACAAAACAAGAATATTCAGCCAAAGAGATAAATTTTCAACTAAAATTATTTGATCTTAAAAAAATGAATTTTATGTATATAAAACTCAATATTTAACTAAATAGTTAAATGTTTAGGGGAAAAATGCATTTCTAACCAAGAATATTTAGTTTCTACCAAAAAAGACGAATTTTTATGATATACGTGAATTTGCAACCCCAAATATTTAAATTTTTAAACGAAAAAATATTAATTTTGAACCAAATAGTTTAATTTTTTAATAGAAAAGAAACGTTTTTGAACGAAAATCGAACTGCTCAATTTTTAGTTTAAAAATTAATTTTCAATCAAGAAGATTAATTTATGACAAAAAAAGTTAGGAAAATAAATGAGGTAACAAGAAAATAGTTGACTTTTAAAGTAAAACTAAAATATTTGAATCTTCAGTTACAAAAAGAACGAAACTTTAAAAAAAAAGTATATTAATTTTCAACCAAGTAGTTGAATTTTAAACTAAAACTATACATTTTACTTAAAAAAATTCAAGACAGTTAAATTTTTAGCATGAAAAAAATTATTAATTTTACACTTGAAAATCTAATTTTAAATTTAAAAAAAATAAATAAATTTTTAACAATATTGATAAATTGTCTACAAAGTAGATTCATTTTTCACCAGGTAATTGAATTTTCATCCAAAAACATGAATTTTCAACTGAGAATATTAATTTTCTGCCGTAAAAAAACTAAATTTTAATAAAAAAAAAGGAATTTTCGACAACATCGTTAAATTAAAAAAGTACAGTTTTAAAGAATTAGTCCAACTTTCAACCAATAAGTTGAATTTCTGACCAAAAAATATGTTTTTTTAGAGATGCAGCCTGAATTAAAAGTATAATATTATACTTTTCAAAAAGAAATAATTAACTATTGACCAAAATAAATTGAATTTTTTTTTATTAAATTCTATTAATTGAGTTCGCATATAAACAAAAAAAACGAGAAAAATGGAAATTTTCTTGAAAGTAGGGAAAAAAGACAAATTATTAAAAGGGGAAAAGAGGGGAAAAGGGGAAAGACAGTAAAGTCTCAAATGTAAAAGTGATTTTCAAACTCATGAAGCTATTATGGATCGTATCTAAACGTTATTTTAGTTAGTAATGTTACTTTTCCTGCCCCCCCCCCGCATTAATCTATTATCATCTGTAGTTTTAAGCGCCCCCTCAAATGAGCAATGTAGTTTATGAACGGCCCCTAAAGGATAGTAATCAAAAAATTAGAGGAAAGGTGCCTAAGAAGAAGGTGCCCCTTCATTTCATAAGTGGCTCTATTTACGGCTTATTTTACGTTGTATTACGTATTTTACATTGCTTCATTAAGATACAATAATGTTTAAAAAATATACTGAGAATAAACCCTGCTGGACCGCATGAACGGATCGATGAGAAAATTGCCTGACCGTAAAGTGACCACATACTAGGTCTGTCCGGAAAGTATCCGACTTTGCGGTTGGATCCATCTAGGGGCCGTGTGAACGTAACGATGAAGCAATTGCCTGACCGTAGAGTGACCACGTACAAGGTCTGTCTGGAAAGTATCGGACCTTGTGGTCAGATGAAGTAATTACCTGACCGTAGGGTGACCACATACAAGGTCTGTCTGGAAAGTAACCGACTTTGCGGTGTACCAGGAGTGGCACTTCCTTCTCCCAGCGATCCTCTCACTTTCGGAAGCCGTCCCTTAAGGTAGAACGGTTCAACTGATTCGGGAGAACCATTACCCCGAACAGACTGAACCGTTTATTCAACGCTATAGTCGAGTCGTTATATACACGCGGCACTTGCGGCATAGTATGCGCTTGCGCAGTTTAGAAAAATATAGCACCCTCATTTCGGGGCGACTGATCTCCGTAAGTTTGGGGTATCCAGTACCCCGAATCTGGAGCGAATGCCACACTAAACCGAAGTTTCTCACCGCTAGCGAGAAGGTCTTCCGTAACGTCTCTCGATGTAGTGAATGACCCAATCACCAGTGGAAAGATTGATCCTATGTCTTCGGGTCATAACCATAAACCCAATAAGTCATCCCCAGCAATTACCTTTTTGAATATTTCCCGTTCTTTTTTATTTAAATGGTCAGTACCTGTTTTTGACAATAGTATATCTACATAGGTAGAAAGTTAGAGCGCAAGGTCGGATACTTTCCGGACAATCTTTGCAGTGACCTTTCCATTCACTAGGTGAACCTGGTTCTCAAGATCAAAATTTATTGCCATTAAAAATTCTTTTTGAACTTTTATTTATATTAAAATTATAAAATAAATATCAAACTACAGTCAAATCTGGATTTAGCGTCGGTTTTTGGACTGGGCGATTTTCATTTGATCACGATCAACCTGCTTGTCTTACCCTCTCCATACGACTCCCCTCACTTCGCTGACTGAGCGAGAGCTCTGTGTCGAGCCTTGCCAGCAGGGCGTCCCTTTTTCCTAATGATTTCTTTTTATATTATGATTTTAAGGAGAAAAAATTCAAAAAAAAGTAAATAGAAGGCAACCATCAAATTGTCTTCCTTCTTTTTTATTTTTTGCTTGCTTTAAATTACAATAAAAATAACTTTTTAAAATCTACATAAAAAAATCAAAAGAAAAATCAAGAAAAGAGGAACAACATTTTCTTTTAAAATAATTACCAAAAATTAAATTGAAAAAGAGGAGGGAAAAAAATATAACCCTATACTTTTTTACACGTTTTTATTTGGATCTTAAAAGTAAAAATAAAAAAGCATAGAAAAAAAGATTACTTCCAAATCTACTCCCTTTTTATCTTTATTTCAAATCACAAGAAAAAAATTCAAAAATAAATCGTATATCAACCAAAAATCTGCGACGACTTATTCTAATTTTAATCTTTTGATTGCAAGTGAGATATCGTTGGAACGGCAAAGAATTGTAGATTCCGAATATAATATTTTTAAATTGCTGATTGCAAAATTAGAACATTTTTATGTTTGCTACTTTATTCCTTATTAATAAAAAGGGACGCCCCACTGGCAAGGCTCAACACAGCGCTCTGGCTCAGTCAGCGACGTGAGGGGAAGTCGAGTGGAGAGGGTAAGACGAGCAGCTCCTCTCAATAATCCCCGCGGCGAGGCGTCAATTCTCGAAAGCACTAAATCCAGAATCACTAAATCGAGATTCGACTGTATAATGTTATCAATTCTATCAAAAGTTTTGGAAACTTTAAGACTCTTAGGCACCTTTCCCCTACAATACATTTCGTATTCCATTTCGTAGGTCTCGACAAATCTACTGCTTTTTTTTGCTAAATATTTTTCTGATATAAGTTTGGATTTTATTTTGCTAAATAATTCGGAATTTATTTATAAAGGAACCTGCAAAAGCTAATTTTGAAATTTTTGTATTATTAAACTTTTATATTGATGCAAGTACCAAAGAAAATGTTGATTAATTTTTTTTTATGTACGCGGGTGTGTAGAAGAAAAAACTTTTGTTTATTCACGATGTAAATTGTTATTAACAAATAGTAGTACCAAATAAACAAAATTATTTTCGCTTTGAAACTATACTTCTGCATTAAAAATACTTGCTTTTACGAACAAAGCCATACTTGATAATAAAACTTTGTTATCTGATATTATTTGTTAATTTTATAAACAAATTACATAAATAAATGCACATTCTCGATATTTTCAAAGAGAACAAAAACGTTTTTTCTATTAATTATTATAAAATTCGGTTACACGTTATGTTTACTACTGGATATTTTTATTTAATATTATTTGTTACTTGTATAAACCAATTATATAAACAAATACAGTGTCACTATCTATAAGGAGAAATAAATCATTTTTCTTTTATTTCCATAAAATTATTTTTTTAAGAATAATTAGTAACTAGAATTTGCAATTGGTAGTATTTTCTAATTTTATAAACAAATGCACAATGCCGACATTTGTGGGGATAACAAATAATTTTTTCTCCTGATTATCATCAAGTTATAAACATTTGTCATTATATCATTTTTTTTTATAAACAAATTCACAGGATTGGCATTTTTAAAAAGAAATAAATACTTGAGATCTAAAAATGATTTTGTTTCACAAAATATGCATTAAAACTGGAGAAAATGAAGGATATTTTCAGTTTTAATGAATTTTATTATTTTTATTATTTAAAATTTTTTTTAAATTTATTTTAAATGCTATAGATGAAATTGAGTGGGGGAGACTGCTCTAAAGT
>JAAAKG020028142.1:0-19803 GCA_010014905.2 Druon quercuslanigerum | reverse complement strand
CAGTAGAGCGAAGTACAGTTGGAGAAACGTCATCAGAATGTTTAACACAGATCATCTCATTTCTGATCCAAACATTCTTTATCGGGATTTTAAGTTGTCGAAGACAGGAGCGTGTTTGTTTATATAAAGCATATGTTTCAGGAGAATGGTTGTGATTCAGGTATATAAGTAAATCACTGAGAGCAGGATCAATCATGCTGGCCATTAACGTTTCAACAAATATAATTTGTTTAAATCATTATTTTTCCAAAAACATATTATTAAAATTATATTTTCTGAATTGAACATAATATTGAATTATTCGGAGGGGTATTAAATTCTGTTAAGAACTTAATATCATTGTTTAAACAATTTTTATTCATTTGAAGGTTTGCTCAAAATTAAAATAAATTTAGCAACAAATTTGTTATTATTCCAAAAAATAGTGGCATAGGATACGAAATTTTATAAATTTAGTAAATAAACAATAATCAATTGTTTCAATAATGACATCATGTGTTTTTAACGAAATTTACATTTTTTAGGAATAATTAATTTTTTAAATAAGTTACATTTATTTAAGCAAATAAACATTCTATAGAAAGTCACGCGAAATATTCAAATTTTCCATTAGTTTAGAAGTTGTTAAAAATTAACAATAATACGAAAAAAAATCCAAAATTTCCCTATGTTAATAAAATGCGACTTTGAAGTGCCTGATGGCAAGTGTTAATATTTAAATTAAAAAAAAAATTAGGATTTATTTCGTCCGGAAATGGAAACTTTGAAGGGGCAGGGGTTGCCTCACCCTGTAGCTCGAAACCCAGTTTTTGAAACCTTCTAATACTACTAAGATCGACCTGATC
Source organism: Druon quercuslanigerum (assembly GCA_010014905.2). Taxonomy (NCBI): domain Eukaryota; kingdom Metazoa; phylum Arthropoda; class Insecta; order Hymenoptera; family Cynipidae; genus Druon; species Druon quercuslanigerum. The sequence continues at coordinate 18,958 of JAAAKG020028142.1, read as the reverse complement.
TGCATTTCTCTCACCAACTTATCAAAAAAGACAAATAAATTTCTTAACTGATGGAAAAAAGCTCTCATTTGCCCGGTATAACAATAGACAATAAAGGAAGAAAACTTGGTGTGCCTAAAAAAATTCTCAATCTTTCAAACTCTCACCTTATTGATCTTAAATCCAGGACTGCTCGAAACTACCGAAAAATATTAACATTTTTGTTAAATGGTGCACCGAAAATTCACTGGATATTAAAGATAGAAAATATAGGATAATGTCATATTCTCAAAAAGTTATGAATATCAATTTTTGATGTCAAATAAATGGGTGCATCTTAAGAAGGTCAAATTTATAAAGAGCCTCGGCTTGAACATGGACAATGCGTGGCTTTTTATTGTCCATATTGATTACTTATTTAGAGAAGGCAATAGTGCACTAGGATTTCTAACAAGAACCAGTCGTTTATTTAAAACCCAACTACATCGAGGTCCCTGTACGTCGCTCTGGTTATATCGAAGCTTTAATATGGATCTCTGATTTGGTACCTTGCAGCAGAATAACTAATCGAATTAATCGATAAGTGTCAAAAGGAATTTAAAAAATTTTTGAATTGGAAAGTAAGCGGGAAATTTCTACCTTCCGGTTCTGATTACATTTAACTCTGTGCCTGGTTTAAAATATGGATACTAATGGGGGTAATAACACCCTGTTTGACCCCATCAGGTCAGGATCAAGTTCAAGTAAAGGTAAAAAAAATAAAACCTTTGAATCAGAGAAAACCTCTCAGACGTTTTCGGGGTCGCTGAATCCGAATCTAAGGTCATTTTGACACAATCATATTACGATCAAGGTCAAGTGAAGATCTGAATGAGAAAAAACCATTGACTTGGCGTGAACGACTACTTTAGGACGTTTTTCGGGTCAGTAAATCCGAATCCGGGGTCATTTTACCCCATAATGTTATAATGAAGGTCATCCCAGGGTCAAAATTGAGAAAATCATGGAATTTAACTTATGGGGTCGAATTAACCCCGGATTAGAATGCAGCGGCCCCAAAAACATCTAAGACTCGAGGTTTTACCCAATTCCATGGTTTATTTCTCCTTTTAACCCTTATTTGACATTGATCTTGAACTGTTGTGGTCAATCTGACTCCAGATTCGGATTCAGCGACCCTGAAAACGTCTGTAAGTAGAGGCTTTCTCCGATTCATTGGTTTTCTCTGATCCAATGGTTTTCTTCATTTTGACCTTGACATGACCTTCATCCTGACCTGATAAGATCAAAATGATCTCGTATTCGGAATTAGTGATCCCAAAAACATCTGAGAGTAAAGGTTACCTCCAATCCACTGGATTCCGATTCAGCGAACTTAAAAGATGTGTTTTAGCTCGGGTTGCTGAACAAATTTTTTGTGGAGCTGTGTAATTAATGCAAGTTAACAAGACAAATAATGCAAACAATCTAGTATTGTTTATAACTATCTTCTCTATATGTTATTTTGAAAAATTGTATTTTTTACAACACGTGGTTTATTGTAGAGCGCAAAAACCATTTTTTAATATGCACATATCTTACTATGAGCACTATGGTCTATGAGTTAAATAATTAATTGATGATAACATTTCACGGGACAAGGTAGTCTCACTGCTGTCAGGAAATTTCTTCCGGTACTCTATTACTACTCTTAGTAAATATTGTTAAAAACTTTCGTCCTGGTAAGTAGGGAATTAAAATCAGATATCAATTTTACAACTATCTGTTTTACATTTTAAAAAATGGATTCACAAAAACCAAAAGCAACTTTAAAATTGAAAGAAAAACGCAACTTTCTAGCTATTATTTAAGAAAATATAGTTATAAACAATAATAATTCATTTGAACAATTAGGTATGTTAAATTGAGATGTCGGATATTATTTGATAAATTCAGACAGAGAGCGCCTTTTTAACTCTATTCTAAGAAAAAATTGCTAAAAATAATAATAAATACCGCTCTAAAGTACTATGGATGTATTCTCAATGGGTGTATCTATTTATGCTTATCTTATGAACATTTTTCTTCATCGTAACTGTCTAATACATTTTCTCCCTCATAGAGAAAGGTTTTTCAACAACAAAAGGAAAAAAATTTATTTAAAAAAAATCAAAGAGCCCAGTTCTGTTCCAAGGAGCAACTTTTTTAAATTACCGTAGAGTTACAATTCAAATTACAAAAAAGATTTTTTATAATAATGGCAACTTTTTTTTAACTTTCTAACTTGCTCTTGGTTGATCCTGAATGTTTATCGAAACTTCGTCAATAGCTTAATCCACTTTTCTCGAAGGCACGAAATATTTTTTTAAGAAATTAAAAAACAATATGAGTAGGTTATGTTATGTTAGGTTATGTTAGGTTATGTTAATATGTATGAAATACATCATATACATTTTCATATAAAAAGAATAAAGGTTTATTTCTGTATTTATAGATCGGTTCTGGTGAGTCATAAAAGGTTCAACAATAGGTCTATCGATATGTCTCTAAGACGCAAACAAATGGACTAGATACCGTATTGTTTTACTTTTAATCTAAAAAAATTCTCATATAAACAGAAAAAAGTATTTTTATAGGTTACATAATCGGTAATGTTTTTTTAACCATATATTTTATTTTCAATCTAAAAAAGTTCTCATGTAAGAAAAATATACGATTTTTTTTAAATTCATGAATCGGTACTCATGATACCTAACAGTTTGAACAACAGGTCGATCAATATGTCTCAAAGACTCAAACAAATAGACCAAATACCGCATTGTTTTATTTTGAAGTTAAAAAAACAATGCTTATACAAGCAGAATAAAAAGTTTTTTGTAAGTTCATAAATCTGTACAAGTGAGTCATAAAAGGTTCAACAACATTTCAACCGATGTATCTTGAAAACGCGAACAAATACAATGGGTGTGATGTTGTTGTATTTTGAATATCCAAAAACCTGTTCTTATATAAAGAAGGTAACATTTTTTTGAATCTGTAAACTCAAAAAAAAGCTATATGTAGCCCAAAATTAAATCAGAGGTGAACATCATCCGAAGCTATAATTGTTTGAAATTTCATGTTCACAGTTCTTTGAGTTTTCGAGTTATCGTGAACAGAATAAATTTAAATAAACATACGTACACACTCTTGCACAAATTACAAAAATGGTATTTTTAACTCCTGGGGCCGAATAATATCGAAATATGTCAAAAATATCATTAAGCGTTACATTTCTAAAGCAATTTATATAGACTTTTAATCATCATTATGACATTCTTATAACAGTCTTTAAAAAGTTTCAGTAGAAAAATTAGTATTTTGAATACGAAATGTGATGAATCTGTATTTGAAAGATTAATCGTAATAAAAGGTAATATGGTGCTTACTAGTTTTTCTACAAATAATTTAAAATATCAAGAAAATGTATATCATAAAAAAACTTATTTGAAAAACTTATTTGAAAAATTGACATTATGAATATGAACATGTCAGAAACCCATTATAGAAATTAAAACTCCAGTCAACTCAATTCTAACACAAAATTTTTATTTTCTATAACAGTATAGCACGTTTAAATCAAAGGAAAAAAGTTCCGGTCATTTCCCGGTTTTTTCCCTATTCGCAAGTATTGTTCAGGGTCAGTGAGATTACAGAATTTGAAGTTTTGCAGCTAAAAATTTTTGAATTTAAAAAAATAAATACTGAACTCTAAAGTAAAACACTTGAAAAAGGATTCTTGAATTCTAAACTTTCAAAATTTATAACTAAAATTTTATTCAAACAATTTTTTGTTCAACCGCTTAATAATCAAGATGTATAAAATGGAAGGTATTAAAACTTTTGAATCAAAAAATTTTAAATATAATGGAAAAATGGTAAAATTCAAAGATGATGCAGTTTAAAGAATGTAAACCGACTTTTTTATTTTCAATTCTCTTAATTGAACAGTGAATCAACAAATTGTTGAATATTTTTAATGATATCATTTTAAGCTAGAAAAATTTTTTTAAAGGAAAGTTAAATTATTTTCATTATGCTCAGCTTTAAATAGATAAGTATTGTTAAATATTTTCATAATTTTTGAAATAATTTTAAACATTTTCTTAAAATTATGTTTTTAAAAAAAAAAGAATACCAACTCTTCTTTAAAATATAACAAAAAAATGTTTTTTATCTTATAACTGCAAAATTATGAAAATGGCCTTCAAATATTTCAAATTCTCTTTCAAAATTTTGCAAATCTTATGATATACTTAAAATTGTTTCAAAAGACTTAACAATAATTTATGGACACTGACTACTGTCAAGGAATTTTTTTTAACATTAGCCAGAGGTGGAAAAAAGGAAAAATCCATAACTGTACAATGTTTCTAATTTGAAAAATAAGAAAATTGAAAAGAATTTTTACGTACAATCAATTTTGAAGCTTTTTAAGAATTTCTAAAGATCTTAATAGAATAAAAATCTTTTTTAAGAATCATAGGAAAATTAAAATTTACTTTTAATTTTCAAAAATTAATTTAAGAGAATATTTAAAAAGATTTCCTTTCTCGAAAAAGTACTTGAAAATTAAAGAAAAAATTCTTAATTTTGCAAGATTAAAAAAAGATTTAAAAAATTCAAATCATATTAATAAATATTTTAAACTTAATATAAACTTATTAAAAATCTGAAAACAATTTTTAAAAATATAGGTTTTTGCATATTTGAGGATAAGCATACTTGGAAAATATTTTTAATGGATTTTATTTAAAAAAGAATTTATTAAAAATCCTAGGAAAATTGAAACTCACTTTTTGTTTTGAAAAATTAATTAAAGAGAATATTTTAAAGATTTCCTTGCTCGAAAAAGTATTTGAAAATTAAAGAAAAATTTACTAATTTTAGAAGATTAAAAAATTTCTTTTGAATTCAAATCATATTATTAAATTCTTGAAAAATATTTTAAATAGTTTTTTATTTAAAAAAGAATTTCTTAAGAATCCCATGAAAATGTAAATTTACTTTAATTTAAAAAAATTAATTAAAGAGAATATTTCAAAAGATTTCCTTGCTCGAAAAAGTACTTGAAAATTAAAGAAAAAATTCTTAATTTTGCAAGATTAAAAAAAGGTTAGAAAAATTCAAATCATCTTAATAAATATTTAAAATTTAAAATAAAATGATTAAAAATTTAAAAATATTTGAAACAATTTTTAAAAATGTAGGTTTTTGCATATTTTAGGATAAACATTCTTGGAAAATATTTTAAATGGTTTTTTATTTAAAAAAGAATTTCTTGAGAATCTTAGGAAAATTCAAATTTACTTTTAATTTTCAAAAATTAATTGGAGAGAATATTTAAAAAGATTTCCTTTCTCGAAAAAGTGCTTGAAAATTAAAGAAAAAATTCTTGATTTTTCAAGATTAAAAAAAGATTTAAAAATTCAAATCATATTGATAAACATTTGAAACTTGATATAAAATTATTAAAAATTGGAAAACAATTTTTAAAAATATAGGTTTTTGCATATTTGAGGATAAGCATACTCGGAAAATATTTTTAATGGATTTTATTTAAAAAAGAATTTATTAAAAATCCTAGGAAAATTGAAACTCACTTTTTGTGTTGAAAAATTAATTGAAGAGAATATTTTAAAGATTTCCTTGCTCGAAAAAGTATTTGAAAATTAAAGAAAAATTTCCTAATTTTAGAAGATTAAAAAAATTTTTTTTTAATTCAAATTATATTAATAAATTCTTGGAAAATATTTTAAATAGTTTTTTATTTAAAAAAGAATTTCTTAAGAATCCTATGAAAATGCAAATTTACTTTAATTTAAAAAAATTAATTAAAGAGAATATTTCAAAAGATTTCCTTGCTCGAAAAAGTACTTGAAAATTAAAGAAAAAATTCTTAATTTTGCAAGATTAAAAAAAGGTTAGAAAAATTCAAATCATCTTAATAAATATTTAAAATTTAAAATAAAATGATTAAAAATTTAAAAATATTTGAAACAATTTTTAAAAATGTAGGTTTTTGCATATTTTAGGATAAACATTCTTGGAAAATATTTTAAATGGTTTTTTATTTAAAAAAGAATTTCTTGAGAATCTTAGGAAAATTCAAATTTACTTTTAATTTTCAAAAATTAATTGGAGAGAATATTTAAAAAGATTTCCTTTCTCGAAAAAGTGCTTGAAAATTAAAGAAAAAATTCTTGATTTTTCAAGATTAAAAAAAGATTTAAAAATTCAAATCATATTAATAAACATTTGAAACTTGATATAAAATTATTAAAAATTTGAAAACATTTAAAACAATTTTTAAAAATATAGGTTTTTGCATATTTGGGGATAAGCATTCTTGGAAAATATTTTTAATGGTTTTTTATTTAAAAAAGAATTTATTAAAAATCCTAGGAAAATTGAAACTCACTTTTTGTTTTGAAAAATTAATTGAAGAGAATATTTTAAAAGATTTCCTTTCTCGAAAAAGTAATTGAAAATTAAAGAAAAAATTCTTAACTTTACAAGATTTAAAAAAAGATTTAAAAAATTCAAATCATCCTAATAAATATTTGAAAATTAATATAAAATGATTAAAAATTTGAAAACAATTAAAACAATTTTTAAAAATATAGGTTTTTGCATATTTGGGGATAAGCATTATTGGAAAATATTTTTAATGGATTTTATTTAAAATAGAATTGATTAAAAATCCTAGAAAAATTGAAACTCACTTTTTGTTTTGAAAAATTAATTGAAGAGAATATTTAAAAAGATTTTCTATCTCGAAAAAGTACTTGAAGATTAAATAAAAAATTCCTAATTTTTAAGGATTAAAAAAAGATTTAAAAAATTCTAACCATCTTAATAAATATTTGAAACTTAAAATAAAATAATAAAAATTTGAAAACATTTAAAACAGTTTTTAAAAATATAGTTTTTTGCATATTTGGGGATAAGCATTCTTGGAAAATATTTTTAATGGATTTTATTTAAAAAAGAATTTATTAAAAATTCTAGGAAAATTGAAACTTACTTTTTGTTTTGAAATAAAAACTTAATAAAATTTAAAAAAAATGTTATGAATAAAATGATTAATAATTTGAAAATATTTAAACAAATTTTTAAAAATGTAGATTTTTGCATATTTTGGGATAAACATTCTTGGAAAATATTTTAAATGATTTTTAATAAAAAAAAGAATAATTCCGCACTAATATTTGAAAAGATTTCAAAGTATTTCTAAAATTTGAATAATTTCAGAAGATATTTAGGTATTTTCTTAATCTTGAATAGATTAAAAATATTTTTGGAAGTTTTAAAAAGATTTAAAAATAAATAAACATCTTCATGAATATTTCTAAAATAGTCAAAGAAAACCCTAAAAATTTATGGCAATGACATTTCAAAAATTCTCTTAAAAACCTATCCAATCTAATACTAAATTATCTGATATTTCGTGGGTTTTCCTGATCATCAAAAATTCCTGGTAATTTTTCGGTTTCTTGGACCAGTAGACACCCTGAATAACCTTTATGTGTCATCTTCAATATTAAATTTAATAATAAGAATACTGAACCCAAATCAGGTTTATTTCAAGCAACAAGGCCCTCTGGTATTCGTCTTATGACTAATAAGAGATTTTTATTTTCAATTCAAAATCTTCATTTGAAGTATTTCTGTACTTCTATAAAAACTCCATTGTTCACTTATGGGGTTTTATTGAGACCTTAATTGAGAGATTTAATTTAATTGAGAGATTAAGTATTTTTTTCTTATTGAAAATACGTCTTAAACTTTATCGGGCTTACGTTACCTATAAATAGAATTTTGTTCCTCACATAAACGCATTTATTTGTTCACGGATTCTAACAGATTTTCGCGCGATATGCATGAACATTCAAGACAAAATTTTCAATAAAAATGGAACTAGTTGGTTCGAAATTTATTGTGAAAGGAAATATCATTGCTAACAACAGAAAAGGTGGCAGCTATCGTTTGAGACGTACTTGGCACTATATTCTCCCATAAAGACAAGGATCATAGAAAGAAGAAAGCGACATTTTAAAGAGATGAGACGAGGATTGCAAAGTAGTATCTGCAGTATGCAGTTATTGGCGATTCGAGATTCAGGATTGACATAAAAATTTATGCGTCACTGCATCGGGGCTTTACGATTTTCCCTTTATGGGAGTCCATTTGTCTGCAGGACAAATTGAGCCCAGGTAGAGGTGCTACCGAGCGTTTCAAAGCCCATAAAGTCACGTAAACGTCCTTTCACGTAATTTCTATCGAAATCTCCACTATCGGTTTCTATACGACCGGGGCATTTCGAGTTGCTCTCGCTTCGTCGACTCGCTTGCAGACGACGGTTTCTTTTCAATTTTACCGGACGGTAAAATGTCATCTCACTTTTGAAACGAGCAGTATCTATTATCGACAGGAAACGTGCAGATTTTAAAACGCACCAAGAATCTCAAGTACACCACAAACCAAAAGTTGATGGCGATTTCTCGATTTGTTTATTTTTTCATCAATAATGATTGTCTTGAAAAAAATCTAAAGTCGGATTATCCGTTGCTAAGATATCTTGAGAAATGGGTAACCTTCTTTTTATTTTCCGAAAATTTGTACTTAATACTGTTTTTGGAATTAGATGTTCAATTGCGGATCACGAGACGATCCCTCACATGTCGTTCATTATGAATTTCATACAGTTCTAAAACATAAGACGATCACGCACATTGTCAATTGTTATTTAATCTCATGCAATTCTAAAACATGGGACGGTCAATAACATTTTAATTTGTCGGTGAATTAATTGCAGTTCTAAAAGATAACAATGTGATCATCTAATGTTTTAGAACTGCATAAATTTCAGAAAAAACACATTGTGATTTATCGCCTTATGTCTTTGAAGTCTTAGGACTGTATGAAATTCATGAACAAATAATAATGTGATTGATCGTCTTATGTTTCACTAATGTGAGAAACTCAGAAACGAAGGAAATGTGATTGATCCTCTCATCCCTTGAAATCTCTAACATCCGTTGCTGTACGACCGGTGCATTTCGCATTGCTTTCGCATCATTGACCCGCCTGCAGACGATGTTTCTTTTCCATTTTACTGAACGGTAAAGTTTTAATTATCAGTTTCTGAGATATATTGATAAATGTGCTCCTTTTATGAAATGTTCATGCATGGAACATAATACAATCACTCACAATTCATTAGACGATTTGCCGCATTGTAACTTATTTATGAACTTCATACAGATCTATAACATAAGCTGATCGCTCACATGGTAATTTTTTTAAATTTCATACAGTTCCAAAACACATGATGATCAATCACATTCTTACTTTCTAATAAATTTTATGCATCACTCACATTTTCATTTGATTTTTTTAATGTCATGCAGTTCTAAAACATGTGACGATCACTCACATAGATAATTTGTTATGAATTTTATACAGTTCTAAAACGAAAGACATTTTTTATAGGCACAGATAATTTCTGAACTTCATGCAGTTCTAAAAAATAAGACAATAAATCGTATTATCATTTGGTTTTAACTTCATGCAGTTCTGAAGCATGAGATGATAAGTCACATCGTCCCCTTTTTATGAATTTTATGCAGTTCTAAAACATAAGACCATCACTTGCATTATCATTTGTTTTTCTAATTTTATACAGATCTGAAACAAAAAACTATCAATCATATCGTCACTTGTTTATAAATTCCATGCAATTAAAAAATATAAGAAGATCAATCACATTTCTACGTCTTTATCAATTGTATGCAGTTCTAAAACATAAGGCGATCAATATCATTGTAATTTGCTTCTAAATTTCATACCGTTCTACCGTAAGACGATCAGTCACGTTACCATTTTTTTTTTTAGTTTCATGCAATTCTCAAACACGTAGCGATCAGTCACATTATTATGTGTTTATGAATTTTATACAGTTCTATAACACAAAATGATGACTTACATTGTCATTTTTTTTGAAATTCATGCAGTTGTAAAATATAAGACGATCAATCACATTTTTTATAACTTCCGTGCAATTCCAAAATATAAGGCGATCAATCAGAATTTTTATTTTGTATTAATTTCATGTGTCATGAATTTCAGAAACTAAACACATTGTGATTGACTGCCTTATGTTCCAGAACTGTATAACATTAAGCAACAAATAAGAATGTAATTGATCGTCTTATGCTCCACTATTGTGTGAAACTCAGAAACAAGCAGTAACTATTATCGACAGGAAACTTGCAGATCGTAAGACGCGACAAGAATGTCCAGTGCGCCAAGATTCAAGAATTGAAGACGATTTATCGATTTTTTTTATGAAGAATGATTATCTAGGAAAAAATACATAATAAATTGACCAGCTTCAGAGATGTCTTGAAAAATGTGTACTTTTTATCAAATGTTTAATTACGGTACATCAGACAGTCACGCACATTTTATTCGTTTTCTAAGACATGAGATGGTCAGTCAGATTGTGACTTTTTATTAAATTTAATACATTTCTGAAACATATAATGAAGTTATAAATTATAAATTATGTTATAAATTAGTTATAAATTATGAGACCATCAGTGACATTGATATATGTTTATTAATTTTAAGCAATTATAAAACATAAGACGATCACTCACATTTCATTATTTTTTCACTGCTGTACAGTTTTAATACATAAGACGATCACTCACATTCCATTTTTTTAAATGCAATACAGTTTTAATACATAAGAGGATCACTCATATTGCCTTTTGTTTAAATTTATTGCAGTTATAAAACATACGAATATCAATCACATGGTTACTTGTTTATACATTTCATATAGGTCTAAAACAGAAAGCGCCAAAATACACTATCACTTTTTTATGGCTTTCATATAGTTCTCAGGCATGAGGCGATCAATCAGATTATTATTTTTCCGGAATTTCATGCAGTACTCAAATTCAAAACGATCGATTTAGAAATTTAGGAATTAGAAAAGGGGATGGGCTAGTCGTCCCGAATTTTCGGGACGTTTAACCAAGCTCTTGAAAAATGTGGTGGGAGTCATACCGAATTTCGGGACGACGAGATACTTCGAATTCCGAAGCAAAGAACAATGTGAGTGATCGTCTTATGTTTTAGAACTGTATGAAACTCAGAAAACATTTTATTCGTTTTTGAATTTCATACCGTTTTAAAACATAGGACGATCACTTATATTGTCATTTTTTTAAAATTTTATGCAGCTCTAAAACAAGAGATGATCAGTCATAGCGTTATTTGTTTCTAAAATTTTAAGCAGTTATAAAAAATAAGACGATCACTCACATTTCATTCTTTTTTTACTGTCATACAGTTGTGAAGCATGCGACGATCAGTCACATTATCATTTGTTTATATATTTTAAGCAGTTATAAAACATAAGACAATCACTTACATTTCATTATTTTTTAATTAAATGCAGTTCTAAAACATAATAAGATCAATCACATGGTTACTTGTTTATACATTCCATGTAGTTCTAAAAAATAAATCGATCAAACACACTGTCACTGTTTTATGGCTTTCACAAAGTTCTCAGACATAAGGCCATCAATCAGATTATTATTTTTTCGGAATTTCATGCAATACTAAAACTCAAAATGATCGACTTAGAAATTTAGGAATTGGAAAAGGGGATGGGCTAGTCGTCCCGAATTTTCGGGACATCTACCCAAGCTTTTGAAAAATATGGTGGGACTCATACTGAATTTCGGGACGCCGAGAGACTTCGAATTCTGAAGCAAAGAACAATGTGAGTGATCGTCTTATGTTTTAGAACTGTACGAAATTGGCAAACAAGTAACAATGTTACTGATTATTTTAGATTTTAGATTTTCGTGTAATAGGGATAAAATTACAACGTAAGTGATCGTCTTATGTTTTCGAACTGTATAAAACTCAGACAATATTTTATTCGTTTTTGAATTTCATACCGTTTTAAAACATATTAGGATCACTTATATTGTCATTTTTTTGTAATTTTCATGCAGTTTTAAAACATGAGACGATCAGTCACATTGTTCTTTGTTTCTAAAATTTTAAGCAGTTATAAAACATAAGACGATCAATCACATTTAATTCTTCTTTTTACGGTCATACAGTTATGAAACATTAGACGATCAGTCACAATGAAATTTGTTTATAAATTTTAAGCAGTTATACAACATAAGACGATCACTCACATTTCATTCTTTTTTAATTCAATGCAGTTCTAAAACATAGAAAGATCGATCACATGGTTACTTATTTATACATTCCGTGTAGTTCTAAAATATAAAATGACAAATCACACTGTCACATTTTCATGACTTTCACAAAGTTCTCAGACATAAGGCGATCAATCAGATTATTATTATTATGGAATTTCATGCAATACTAAAACTCAAAACAATCGATTTAGAAATTTAGGAATTGGAAAAGGGCATGGGCTAGTCGTACCGAATTTTTGGGACGTCTAGCAAAGCTTTTGAAAAATATGGTAGGGGTCATACCGAATTTCGGGACGACGAGACACTTAATTTCAAATCAAAGAACCATGTGAGTGATCGTCTTATGTTTTAGAACAGAATAAAATTGGTAAACAAGTAACAATGTCACTGATTGTCTTCTATTTTAGATTTTCGTGTATCACGAATAAAATTACAACGTAAGTGATCGTCTTATTTTGTAGAACTGCATGAAACTCAGAAATACGGAAATGTGAGTGATCGTCTTATCTATTGAAATCTTCACCAGCTGCTTCTAGACGACCGTGGCATTTCGAATTGATCTCGCATCGTTGAACCGCTTGCAGCCTGCGGGTTCCTTTCAATTTTACCGGACGGTAAAGTGTCATGCTTACTTTTAAAACGAGCAGTATCTATTATCGACAGGAAACGTGCAGATTGTAGAACGCGCCGAGAATTTTAAGTGCACCAAGGAACAAGAATGGAAGGCTTGATTTAATCATTTTATGGCAGCTTTGTGTTACACCAATGAATGGACGACTTTTCATTATCGGCTTGTAAAGTGCTGATATCAAGTTTCAATTGAAATAGTCGCGCTTCAAAAGATTATCTTTCTTGGTGAACTGAATCCAAAGTTAGACGTGCTAAGAGAAGAGCGTTTGTGAATTTAATTAGAAGGAATTCAGGTCTTCAAAAGATTCTTGGAGTACATTCACATATTACGTGATAGTATTTTTTATTGATTATTTTTAAATACAAAATATAAATGGAATTTAATACGAACATCAATCAAACAAAGAATAATTAGTTAACACTTACAATGCTTGGTTCTAAATTCATGCGCATTTTTTCTTGAAAAATCATCTTTTTAAATTAAAATTTCTTTTAGTTGAAACATTAAATATTATATATTTTGTTGAGGATACATTTTTTGAAAAAAAAATTAATCATTTGGTTAAATATTTGTCAAAAAGTAATTTTTTTCCTGAAGGTTCATCTCATTGGTTAAAAACTTAACTATTTTGGTAAAAATTCGTTTAATTTTTGGTTGGAAAATAATTTTTTAAACTTCTTTGTTTTTTAAAACCTTTGAGGTAATCTTTTTATATCTTTAATGTTAAAAGATATTTTCTAAAGCCTAGATGTCAAACAACATTTTTTTGTAAAAGTAAATAACAAGAAAATTATAATGTTTTAACATGAAATAAATTTTTCTCTTAACCCGCTAAACGGATATTAACAACTGGGCACATTCCACATTTTTATTTATGAATCTGTATCGTAGAAATATGCTTTTGAATTTACATAAATTAATTTTGTAATAAAAATCTCATTCGCTTATGAACAATTGGAACTTTTTCTACCCATAAAACATTTTTCATCTGAGGTTATTCTACATTATCTTTGGAAAGAAACGATGTGAAAATTCGATGTTATCCTTGTCATGGACATTGACTAAAGATTTTTCCAAGTGCAGGTCGCAAAAAAATTATCAATGTCTATAATAAGAATTAAATCATATTTCTTCTAGTGTTTCTCCCCAAAAGTAATGTAGAAAAAACCTCAAATTGTTTATAAGCAAATGAGATTTTTATTAGAAAATTCATTTTTGTAAATTTAAAAGCATATTGCTGTAATAGATATTCATAACTAAAAAATTTTAAGTTACAATTATTAATATCCCTTCAGCGGTTTACAAAAAAATGTAAGTCTGGTTGAAACAATATCATTTTCTTCTTATTAACTTCTTCAAACAAGTTTGTAGGCCCCCTAAGCTTCAGCAAATATCTTTAAATACAAAAACTATAAAAATATCTACTTAACAGCTTAAAAAACAATTCCAAATGCTAAGTAGCCAAGTCAGAAAAACTGAACCTCAACTGAAAATTCAAGGTCGAATAAAAAAAACTGGTTAGAAAAAAATTCTAAAATTTTTGAGGTCGATTAATCTCGACCATTATTACAACAATATGTAGGTCGGTTTTTTTCGTACCACGAACTTTTTTTTCTTCTTTATTTATTATGTGTCCCCTGAGGGTTTACATGACTTCCTAATCCATCCTCCCCTAGAATCTTAACCACATTTTCTTGCCAGCTTCCTTTATCCTCCATTCCTCTTCTACATCCTTTCCGTACGTGCTCCCATGTTCCCTCCTCCCATTCACATATTCTACACTTTCTGTTCTCTTCCTTTTCCCAGTACCTCCACTCTCTTACCTCTTTTCCCAATCTGAATCTTGCTATTCTAGTCCACCTTCTCTCTCTCCATCACTTCTCTAAATACCTTGGTAAAACTTCTTTTTTATCAGCTTATACCATTTATTGTATTTTGACTCCTCAATCATCCCCCATCTTTCTATCAATTGTCTTTCCCTGTCCTTTTTTTCAATTCTTCATAGTTTACTTTAGTCCCGTCTTCCATGTCTCTAGCATTCAAGAACTCCCTCCATCAAACACTTTCTCACCAACTCCCACCCTTTCCCTCCTTCAGCTTTGTCTCAAATTTTTATGCACTCTTTGCCTCTTTAATACTAAATTTATCCCTTTGCGCTTCTTCTCTCACCATATATCCTGGAGTCCTCCAATCTACCCCTAAAGTCCACCTTATATATCTTTCTTGTATACTCTCAATATCTGTCCTTTCTTTCCATTCCCATTTTTCTGCCCCATAACTTAATACCGGCCATGCTAGCGTATCAAATAACCACATTCTCCTTCTCCAATTTTTTTAAACCTTCTTTTTCCGATTCCTCATATCTGTTTCATTACCCCTGCTGCTCTTTTTTCATCCTTTCTCTTATATGAGCTCTATGATCTCTATTCTTTTGTAAAATATATCCCAAATATTTAAACTCCTTCACTTCTTCTACCTGTATACCCTTCCATCTCCCCGTCCATTCTTTTTGTCTCCCACCTGCTTTTCTAAACCTCATTATCTTCGTCTTTTCTACATTTAAATTCAGCTTTTTCCTATTCAAGTATTTCTTTAATCCTGTAATCAGGTCCGCTATCCCTTCCTCATCCTCTGCCATCAGCACTATGTCGTCTGCGTATGCCAGTGTATATATCCTTTCCTTCCCTAGCCTAACTCCTCCCCAACCTTTTCTCCTCATTTCATCCTCCAAGTCTGATATTAATATATTAAAGAAAAGCGGGCTCAGAGGACATCCTTGTCTCTCTAAAAATTTCCGACACTCTCTTTATTAATCCCTCTCTTATCCCCTTTTTCACCATAACTTTTTCTATCTCACCTGGGTCTAATGAGTCAAACGCTCCCTTTAGGTCCACGAACATTGAAATCATTGCCCCTTTTTCCCCTTTAATCCTCTTATTCACTAGATAGTTTAGAACATATATTTTGTCCATTAACCCCATTTATTTTCTACACCCTGTCTGATTCGGTGGCTCTATATTTTTTCCTCAAATTCTTTCTTCAATCTCTCCAACAAAACAGTTAAGTATACTTTATACACTATTGGTATAACTTTGGTATAACACTATTGGTATAACTACTCCTTCTTTCAATAACTCTGGACCCCCCTCTCCTCTCCATACTTGATTACACATTATCCATGCCCATTCCTCTAGTTCTGTCCCTCCATATTTCAATACTTCATTTGGAATCTCATCTATACTATGTGTCTTTCCATCCTTCATTATTCCTAAAACCATGACTATTTCTTCCCTTGTTATGTCCTTTTCCTCATATCTTTCTCTACCATTTCAATATCTTGGTTTACTCTTTTTCATCTTCTTTCTATTTTTACTACCTTCCATACCTCTTCTTCCGTCCTAGCCTTCTCCGACTCTTCTTTAAACCTTTTATTTTCTTCCTCTTTCTTTTGATCACACAACTCAGAATACTCTTTCTTTTTTCTCCTATATTCTTCTTCATTACTTTTTTCTTTTCTCCACTTTCTTATTCCATTTCTGACCTCCTTCTTTTCTCTTTACACTCCTCATCCCATCCACTTCTATTCCTCTCTTTACTAACTACATTTTTGTTTGTGGACTCTAATCCTCTTTTTACTTCTTCTACCATTTTTTCCATCTCCTCGTACACATTTTCCTCTCACATTTTGATATTTCTAACCTTTTCTCTTAAATTTTTTTTTCTTGCCTTGACCGCTCCCCTTTATCTACACTCTTTATCTTTGTCCTCTTTTTATTCATATTACTTTTACTTTTTTTCTCCCTCTAATGTCACTATTAATGGAAAGTGATCCAAATCAATATAATCACCTACCTCTAATTTCTTGACCTTCTCTCTTACCTCATCATCCACTATCATATAATCAATTAACGTTCCCCTTTCTCCTCCTGACCGTGTATTTTTGCTTCTTCAGCTCCCTCTATGTTTCCGTTTAAGATAAACCATCCCAACTCCTCCAAGCTCTTTAACAACTTCTTTCCCTCCCCATTCAGTACTTATCTTTTGATTTTCGTCCTTCCTCTTCTCCCCATTCCCTACCTCCTCTATGTCGTGTTCTTGCGTTGAAATCCCCACCTATTATAAGTCTAATATCTTTTTTATTTTCTTCTATTATTTCTTTTAACTCCTCTGCTTTCTCCTGCATATCTCCGTTCACATAAACCCCCACTATATTCCACTTCTCCCTCCCATTTTTACCTCTTCTACTATTAATCCTTCTTTTTGCTCTTTTCTCTCTTTCTTATCTTTCCCTGTTATACATTCATTTGTCACTCCCATCACCATTCCTCCCATTGCTCTGCCCTTTTTATTCTTCTTCTTTGTATTTTGAACTTGCCATTTGTAACCATTTGCCATTTTTGCTATTTCGGTAATCTTCCCCTTACTCTTTCCCATCCCTTTTCATCTAGCCACGTCGTCATCATTATTACGAGATCCCATTGTGTCAAATTTCTCATAAATTCCCTATCCTTTCTTTCCAATCCTGTTATATTCCAGTAACATATCCTCGATTCTTCCCAACATTCGTTTCTTGTCTCTTTTTGCCTCTTACTATTGCTTATTTTCCTACTTCCCGTTCTTTCCTCTCCTAGTTTCCCTGCTTCTCATTTCTTACTAATTCTTATCTTTCTTTATCCCAATCCAACCATACTCCGTCTATCTGTATCCTCCCATATTTAACCCATGTTCTTTTTCCCTTTTTTCTTTCCTCTTCCGCTATTTTCCTTAATTTATATTGCATCCTCCTTTCTACCTACGTCTTTTTTTACTGTATTTTTAATTAAAAATTAACGTTTTAAGTTAATACTTCTTACTTTTTTCTTTGAAACGCTATATAATAGTATACAAAATTATTATAAAATAGAATAAAATAATAATTTAAAAAAATTTACGTTTTATTTTTTTAAAAATTCTTCTTTTTCAAATTAAAATATTTTATGGTTAAAATATTGACTATTGCACGTTTTGTTGAGAATGCATTTCTTCACGTAAAAAATAAACTACTTATTTTAAAGTTGAACTACTTTGTAAAAAATATATGTTTTTTGTTGTTAAATAATCGTTGTTTTATTAAACTGTATTGTATAAAAATAATTTTTATAATTTCATAATTGAACAGTCCTAACAAGAATTCTTAAGGACTGCAGAGTACAAAACAAATTCAAGCATCTTTGAGTTTCAGCCGTAGTTTTTTAGAACAGAAATCTTTGTGTACATTTTCAATTTTATCAAAAATAAAATAGAATTTGAAGATTTAAACTTGAAGATTTTGTTTGCATAAGTTAATACTATTAAAATAATTTTTTTGAAGTATTTCAGCGGAATACTATTACGATAATTAAATTATTATTTAGCTACTTCTGATTAATAAAAAATTGGAGAATTTTTCCGAAGATTACTTTTAAGAAATGAAATTTTTGAAACTGAAATCACCCTGCGGTGACACTTTGCGCTTTCAGTAGTATAAATCAGTATCGGTCAGCCATCAACATACAGAATTGATTTTTTTAAATTTATTATAAGATTTGAGGATCCCATTAGGATTCTAGAAATTTTATTAATGCATATGCAAACAAAAATAATAATAAGATATCAACATTTCTTAAAATCTTCTCAAAAGCTGAAATACACAAAAAAAAGGAGTAGAATTACAAGAAAAGTGACATTTTTTTTTTTTTAATGTTCACGTATATTATTTCAATTTTTATTCCAAAAAGTTCCTCTTGGAATAGGACTGTAGTTTAAAAAAATTTTATCACTTCTCGTCATTTCCTTTATTTGAAATTGTTTCCTTTTTTATAGAAATTCGTTCACTATTATTTCTTAAAAGTACTCATTTTTGTCACAGAAATAGTCCTGTGTTGATAATGTTCTATTTCAGTAGTACATATCAGTATAGGTCAGACATAACCGTGTGCTATTCTATCAGATTTAAGGACCAAAGGTGGTTTAATCCTTTTTGGTGGTGGGAGGGGGACCTACAGCTTAAGGTGGGTTCCGAACCACCAGAACCTCGGTAAAGGTACATAGA